>VZQC01014492.1:891340-922998 GCA_009823505.1 Rhizomys pruinosus
GGGGGGGGGGGGGTGTCAGGGATACAGCTGCTTTAGATGCAGCTCTGCTTCTTGCCCATACTCCTATTTAAAAAAAAAAAATCACTGATCCACCAAGTTGGACTTTGGTGACATCATTACTTTGGTCTGTAGTGGTTTCTCTTTCTGGCATAGACAAGTGTTGTATCTCCTAGGAAAAAGTCTCTCACACAAAAGAAGGGCAGAGTGTCAGTTTCACAGATTGACAAGAAAGCAAGGCAGGAGTCACGATGCTCTCACCCAGCTCTACGTACAGACAATATGCAAGGACAAAGCGTAAACATTAATTCTTAGCCACATCCTAAGCCTAGACATGCTGATTCTGCTCATACCAGGGATGTGGGCACATGGCAAAGCACCAGGCCAGAAGCCTGGAGAGCTAGACCTTGATCCAAGAAGCGGCCCTGCATCCACACCTGTGAGGCAAGGCAGCCTCTAGGAAACAGATCAATGCTGCAGCCAGGAGGACTTCCAGCCACGAGTCCAGAGAGGAGGCTGCCTCACCTTGCTTCTCCATCTGGGCTCCATGTCGCTCCTGCCGTTTGTAGAATCCACTAACTTCTTTCCTTCCTACTGCAATAGGAAGTGGTCCACCATCCACCCTGTTCCTGGGGGCAGCAGAGCCAAACTGCAGACGGTGAGCTGTGCTGTCAGATTTCTGAACATATCCTCCAAGCACATGAATTTTCCCTCCATACCTTACTTTACCCACACAAGCCATTTTTTGCAGGAAGCACATGTTGAGAATTAGGAGTTTCTCCATAACTCACTGGCAGCCCCTCAAGTTCCTGGTTGGAAACAGGATGCTGAGGCCATAGACACCTGACATAAAATCTGCCTCCTCCTAGTTCCTTGAGTAGGACCTACAGATGAAGTTCACATGTGAATTTTAGCTGAATTTTCTTCACAAGATGTGGGACTACAAGGCCCAATTTTTAGGTGAAGCCTGGCCCATAGACGTGTATCTATCTGTGTTAAGAAGGCAAAGAAACTACGAAAGCAAGAAGAACATGGAGCATTCCCAATGTTAAAGGACTATAGATGCCAAGCCAGGTACTATACCCAGCAAAAATGTCAATTATAGTTGAAGGAGAAAGAAAAATCTTCCATGACATAAACAAGATGAAAGAATAAATGTCCAGAAAAACCAATCCTTCAGAGAATACTTGAAGCAATTCAAAGGACAGAAGAAAGGAGCAACTATCCCCAGGCACCTAGAAAGAGAAATTAATAAAAGCATAACCGCAGAAGTAGAAACCTAGACCAAAAAATGCAAATGGATAATAAGGTGAAAGGTAGCAACACACACCTATCAGTTATAACCTTAAACATTAATGGACTAAACTCCCCAATCAAAAGATGAGGGGCCCTTGTTAGCAGGTCTTAAGTAAACAAGACAGAGGCTAAAGGAAGTAAGGTAGGTGTGGGCAGGCTTGTTTTGAAACTTTCTGATTGGCTCTAGCTGTTTGACCTTTAAGGTGATTGGCTGCCCAATTCACACCATGGGTGTTCCCTTGTGGTTTTTGCCTTTAAAAGCCTAGCAGTTAAGAGCACCGACTGCTCTAGCAGAGGACCTGGGTTGCATCCTCAGCACCCACTGCTACAGCAGCTAAGAACCGTCTGTAACTCCAATTCCAGGAGAACTCCAGTTCCAGGGGAATCCGAGAGCCTCTTCTGACCTCCGCGGCATTGCATGATACGGGTGCACAGATCTACATGCAGACAGTACATTCATACACATACAAAAATAAATAAAATTAAAAATAATACATAAAATTCTTTCAATTAAAGTATCTTTACTCAACATTTATATACTCATAATTGTTCAGTATAGTGATTATAAACAGAGGTGAAAACTCCAATATTTCCTTCTATGTATAAGCTCAGCTTTATTTCACTTTTATTATCTCAAATAATCCATGGGCTCTCAAATGATACAACCAAAATAGTGAGAATTCTATATTAGGATCCACTTCAATTATATGAATACTTACAGAATGCTAATATATATCTCAACAATATATACTTTTGCATATCTGATTTACTCAGATCCTCACTATCAAGAAGTATTCTCATTCCATTCTTATTGACCAATTTGTTGGTATCATACAGAGATTATCAGGGATGGTTTCTACATATGAAATCAATTGAGTTATCATTCAAGCCATATATAATGGACTGAAAAGACATATATAAACCACAAAATCATTCAATAGACGCAGAAGATAAAAGGCTTTTGACAAAAGCCAGCATCCCTCATGCTTAAGTCCTAGAGTTTGAATGGATTGGAGGGATCATTTCCTCAATGTAATCAAAGCCATTATTTACATGTGATAATCCTTCACAGCCTAATATCACTCTCTAAATGGGAATATGACAATAGAGCATCCCTTATTAAAGGTAGTGTAACTATGCCAGGTCTAGCCCCTACACCACCTCTTCTTAATATAGGCAAACATCTTGCTTTTATAGTGGCATACGGCTAAAAAAAGAATAATTAATGGAAGTACTATTAGAAAGATGAATTCAATGCGTCCCTGCGAATGATTGATGTGTACCAACGGGTAATGGCGCAGATATTGATGCAAAAACTTCCAACCTTGATCATACTCCCTTAGAAACTAGAGCTTTACAAGTTAAAGTTGCAGGGATACAAAATTTAACCTTAAGTATAAAATTCCAGTAGTCCTTTCCTTTACTACTATACATAGCTAACTGTAAAAACATACAATGCAACTTGAAATAAGGGGGGTTAATATTCAAGGAACTTTCCCACTCACTAATAAGGCTCTTCAATAAACAATAATAATAATACCTATCCATATACAATACTCTACCTAAAAGACACCAAAGATCGCTATAACAAAAAAATTTAACCCCTGAAGAAAATTGAATTTTAGTACACAGATTAGATTATGGAAATAAACCTCCACGCTCTAATGGATGGTTGAATAACTTTAATTATTTAGTTAAATAAAGTCCATTTTCTACCCAAAACTCTTGTATAGATTTAACGTCCTAACCCCAATTAAAATCCCCGAGTTTCTTCACAGGCTTGGATAAAAAAAAAATATAAGTCCTTAACTTTCATTTGAAAAACAAAAGACCCCGAATAGGCCATAAGCAACCTGAGTGGAAAAGTATGCAATTTACAGGGGTGATTCCTCTTATACCAGACTCAAACTATACTCTAGGGCTATAGTCATAAAAATAGCTTTAAAAAAAAAAAAAAAAAGGTTGGTACTGGCACAAAAACCTGTTGACCAATGGAACAAAACTGAAGATCCAAACTTGAGCACATACAATTTCAGCCACCTCATATTTGACAAGGGGGCCAAGAAGACACAATAGAGGAAAGACAGCATCTTCAGCAAGTGGTGCTGGCAAAACTGGATCACCACTTGTAGAAGAATGAAATTAAACCCTACCTCTCACGCTGTACAAAAGTCAACTCCAGATGGATTAAAGACCTCAATGTGAAACCCCAAACTCTGAAGGCAATAGAAGAAAAAGTTGGCAGCAGACTTCAAGACATAGGTGTAGGAAAAGTCTTCCTAAATCAGACAGCAGCTGCGCAAGAATTGGTAATTGACAAATGAGACCTCATTAACTCAAAAGCTTCTGTACATCAAAAGAAATAAGGAAGTGAAGAGAAAACCCAGAGTGGGAGGAAACCTTCACCACAGATACATCTGACAAAGCATTGATTTCCAGAATATATAAACTACTCAGAAAACAAAAAAAGAAAGAAAACAAATGACCCACTCAATAGATGGAGCAAAGAGCTGAACAGAGACTTCACAAGTGAGGAATTAAGAGATGGCTGACAAACATCTTAAGAAGTGTTAAGAGCACCGACTGCTCTTACAGATGACCCGGGTTTGGTCCCCAGCACCCACATGGCGGCCGAGAACAGTCTGTAACTCCAATTCCAGGAGAACTCCAGTTCCAGGGGAATCCGACACCCTCTTCTGACCTCCTTGGCACTGCACGACACGGGTGCACAAACTTGCATGCAGACAGTACATTCATACACATACATAAATAAAAAAAATTTTTTTAATTTAAAAATAAATAAATAAATAAAATAGAAGTGTTCAACGTTGCTAATAATTAAGGAAATGCAAATTAAAACCACTTTAAGATATCATCTTACTCCAATAAGACTGGCCAGGATCAAGAAAACAAAGGATATCAAGTGCTGGAGAGGTTGTGAGGGGAACACTCATCCACTGCTGGTGGGAATGTAAACTTGTACAGCCACTATGGAAAGCAGTGTGGAGAACCCTTGGAAGACTTGGAATGAACTTGCCACCTGACCCAGCCATATCACTCCTGGGTATGTACCCACAAGACTCATCTTAACCACAGAGATAACATGTACAGCCATGTTTATTGCAGCTCTCTTCACAGTAGCAAGGAGCTGGAACCAACCCAAGTGCCCCTCAACTGACCAGTGGATAGAAAAAATGTGGTACATCTACGCAATGGAGTTCTATGCAGTGGTAAAGAAAGGTGACATCATGAACTTTGCAGGTAAATGGTTGGAGCTAGAAGACATCATGCTGAGTGAAGTAACACAGACCCAGAAAAACAAATGCTGAATGGTATCCCTCATCTATGGAGGCTAGCATCAATTACCTAATTGTATGACAAACTGAGCAATGTCAATGTGATCTGAAAATAACTGTGCTCTTATATTGTAGAATCCCTTAAAAAAATAAACAGCCGGGCATGGTGGCGCATGCCTTTAATCCCAGCATTTGGGAGGCAGAGGCAGGCGGATCTTTGTGAGTTCAAGACCAGCCTGGTCTACAGAGTGAGTTCCAGGAGAGCTGGGGCTACAGGGAGACCCTGTCTCAAAAAAGACAGGGGACTTGGGGGCTGGAGAGATGGTTCAGTGGTGAAGAGCACCGGCTGTTCTTACAGAGACCCAGGTTTGGTTACCAGTATCCATACCCACATGGCAGCTAACAACCATCAGTAACTCCAGTTCCAGGGGATCCCACAATCTGACTTCCGTGGGCATTGCACAACATGGGTGCATTCACCTACATGCATGCAATTCACTCATACACATAAAATAAAAATAATTTTTAAAAAATATTTAAAGGAAGCTGGGCATGGTGGCGCTTGCCTTTAATCCCAGGGCTTGAAAGGCAGAGGCAGGCAGATCTCTGTGAGTTCAAGGCCAGCCTGGTCTACAGAGTGAGTTCCAGGCCAGTTGGGGCTGCAGGGAGACCCTGCCTCAAAAAGATAATAAATAAATAAACAACAAATCAAAAGAAGCTGGGCATGATGGTGCACACCTTTGAGCCCAGCACTTAGGAGGCAGAAGCAGGCAGATCTCTGTGAGATCAAGGCCAGCATGGTCTACATAGCAAGTTCCATTCTAGGACAGCTGGAGCTACAGGGAGACCCTTAAAAAAAAAAAAAAGACTGGGGACTGGATCTAGACAGATGGTTCAGTGAGTAAAGGCACTTGCTGCCAAGCCTGGGGATCTGAGTTCTGTGACCTCAGACTTACCAGAATGAAAGGAGAGAACAAACTCCTGAAAGCTGTCCTCCAGCTTACACACACACACACACACACACACACACACACAGTTACACATGCACCACACACAAACACAAATAATAATGTAAAAAAAAAAAATTAGGGGCTGGAGAGATGGCCTAGCGGTTAAGAGCACCGACTGCTCTTGCAGAGGACCCGGGTTCAATCCCCAGCAACCCACATGGTGGCTGAGAGCTGTCTTTGATTTCAGTTCCAGGGGGATCTGAGTCCCTCTTCTTACCTCCGCGGAATTGCACGAGACCAGTGCACAAACCTGCATGCAGACCAGACATTCATAGACAAATAAAATAAAATTAAAAAGATTTTTTTTTTAAATTAAATTAAAATTAAAGCCGGGCATGGTGGTGCAGCACCTTTAATCCTAGCACTTAGAAGGCAGAGGTCAAGGCTGGATCTCTGTGAGTCAAGGCACTGGTCTACAGAGGAGCTGACCAGGCACAGCTGGGCTAAGGGAGGACCCTGTTCAAAAGAAAAAAAAAAAAAAAAAGGACAGGGGGGCTGGAGAGATGGCTCAGCAGTTAGAGCACCTGACCTGCTCTTAGCAGAGGACCAGGGGTTTGCATTCCCAGCACCCACATGGCGGCCCGAGAACCGTCTGAAACTCTCCAATTCCAGGAGAAGCTGCCAGTTCAAGGGGAATCGGACGCCTCTTCTGACCTCCGCGGCAATTGCACGTCACGGGGTGGCACAAACCTGCATGCAGACAGTACAATTCATATACCTACAGGAAATAAATAAAATTAAAAATAGATAATAATAATTTATAATATATATATATATATATATATATAGTAATATATAATATATGGAATGACTGGCCTTCTCTGAGGTCGCCCACAGTAGATGACTGGAAACCTGGAAACCCAGGATCTACACACATGGTGCCAGGCATGAACTCTAGCACTGAACTGTTCCAACATTGTTTTTCGCGCTTCAGGGGTTTTCTGAGGGACGAGGTTTTACCAAATTGCCCACGTTGTTGGCCTTGGGCTTCCTCTGTAGCACAGACTGGTGCCAAACTTGGGAGTCCTTCATTCTTCATCAGCTGAGTAGCTGGGAAAACAGCCCAGTACCACTAAGCTTTACTTGAAGGTGAGAACTGACTCCAGGTGTCAGCCCTTAACAGGACACAGGGGTGGGGGTGGGGGTAGGGGTGGGGGGTCTGGTGAGTGACAGAGGGGTGAGGCCTTGCAGTCTGTGTTAACTATTCACCTCAGATTTACCAGGCATCATTTGTGCTCTGAGGAAAGGATGGGTGCTGGTCCCGAAATCCAACACCCCAGGCTCTTCCACCCAGGTGGCTCCCAGGTGGTCAAAGGACCTTTTAGTGGCTACATAACTTTCAAGATCTCAAAGACACTGGTTACCAAACACAGAGAAAAATAACTAGAGAGACAAAAAAAGGACAGCTAGCTGGAGTTGGTGGCTCATCTGTTAATCCCAGTGCTTGGAGGCTCAGGTAGGAGGACTGCTGCAAGCCTTGGGCCAGACAGGGGTTCAAAGCTAATCAAAGAGCTCCAAGCTAATCTTGTGTACAGAGCAAGACTTTTTCCAAGAAAAACAAAAAATAGGCAAAAATGGAGGGACAGCTCACCAAACACCCAAGGACATTCAGACATAAGCCAAGGTGAACCTGCATGTCCTCTGAAGGCTTTGCTTTTAGTCTCTGGTGGCAGGCTGTGTGGACAGTGGCAAGGTGCAGTATAGGAGACTGCAGTGCAGCTGGTTACTAGACATATGACAAGTGCCTGGTCTCCTCTTTGGTCTTCCACAAAGTATTTGAACCCTCCCTAAGACAGTAATCCCAACAATCTGGAAAAGTGAGATAGGAGGGTTGCAAGTTCAAGACCAGCCCGGGCTACAAAATGAACACCATAAGAAGAAATAAAAATTAGCTGGGCGTGGTGGCGCACGCCTTTAATCCTAGCACTTGGGAGGCAGAGGCAGGCAGATCTTTGTGAGTTCAAGGCCAGCCTGGTCTACAGAGCGAGTTCCAGGCCAGCTGGGGCTACAGGGATACCCTGTCTCGAAAAGACTAAAATAAATAAATAAATAAATAAATAAATAAATAAATAAATAAGCAAGCCAACTAACCACTTGTCTGGAGGTTTATCGGCGGTATCATGCACATATGCAAGTGCAGTAAAACACACACACAAATTATCGGAGGGAGAAGTTGCTGACTCTGGATTCCAATCCGTGTCCTAGCATCACCAATGACTCAAAAAATGCCTTGCAAGAAGAGATGGTGAGAGACCCTGGGAAAGATGAGCCAGGGACAGAAACCTGTAAGGGGAATGGACCCCACAGGCCTGGACTTATACAAACTCCACGAATGAGACATCACAGAAATGCACAAGAGAGAGAGACTCAAGGAATCCAGGGACCATGTGTGCCAAGGTACACACCGGCCCGGCCCGGGGGAGGCCGATTCCATCAGCTGCATGGGCGGCAGGGCTCTGGGACCCACCACCTTCCCAGCCGCACTCCGGCCGCCCCACGCCCCGGAGCCGCAGAGCAGGGCCGAGAACCCCGCTGCCCCGCGCCGCTGCCGCTCCACGACCCCCTGCGCCCTCCCGAGCCCCCGAGCCCAGGACTCCTGCGGACGGAGCTGCAGCCGGGACTCGGGTCCGAGCACGGCCGGGACAGGACGCCCGCGGCTCCCGGAGCTCCCTCGGTGTCAGGACGCCGCGCGCTCCCTCGGTTTGCCGCTTCCCTCCCTAACAGGCCGCCGCCCGATGGCTGTTTCCGGCCTCCCTCCCGGACCCGACACCAGCCTCTCACCATTTGCCGCCTCCCTGCAGGTGAAGCGTCCCCGCGCCCACGGTTCCGAGCCGACCGGGCTGCCCAGACCTTTCTCCGTCTCCCGCCTCCCTCCCCGCCAGTCCCGCGTCGGCCCCACTTCCCGCCCCTTCCGCGTCGGGTCGCCGCGCTCACCATTTCCGGCTTCGTAGAGGTCCGCGTCTGCACAGTGGCTCTCAGCAGGGAAGCGCCGCAGCAGAGGACAAAGCTGTAGGTCCAAGTCCGGACAGGGAACTAGGAACACAGCCTAAGATGGCGGCCGAGCCTGCGGAAGCCTGCCCTCTCCTTTGTACGAGCCCATTGGACACTCTTACAACAGTGTCTGCAATTGGACAGACGGCCCTGACTGACAGTGTATGGAACCAAGGGATGCAGAATAAGCCAAGAACAACAAAGCTCAGGGCAATGGGTATGGCTCAAGAAGTAGAGGAGTTTGCTGTCAACTCTGGCGTCTTGAGCTCAATCCTGGATCCCAAGTGTTGGAAGTAAAGATCCGATTACCCCAAGTTATCCTGTGACTGCCACATGTGAGATGTGGCACATGGATGCATGCATACACAAACACAAAACTAAATAAATTTTAAGTTCCTGTCTGCAGATATTTTAAGCAGGGCTTCCTCTGGGAGATCCCAACACGTATGTACCTATGGTGGCAACACCTTTTAAGCATTACATTTAAATACAAATCTTGCCGGGCATGGTGGCATTCGCCTTTAATCCCAGCGCTCAGGAGGCAGAGGCAGGCAACCCAACCTGGTCTACAAAGCGAGTTCTATTGCGGAAAATTATGAGATCAAAGCCAAAGTTAGGTGTGGAGAGGGAGTTCAGCGTGGGCTAAACTCCAGTGAGCATTCTGTAATGGAGTCGGCAATCTTACTGAGTCTCCAGGCCCTTTATAGTCTGGAGACAAATGCCAGCCCAGAGCATGTAACGCAGAGGTGGAAAAACAGGCAAACTCAAAGGCCACCTTATTGTGGCATCCTGATTAACAGATAACATCCTGGTCTGATTTACAGATAACATCAAAGGCCACAAGAATGTGACTTTCTAGGGAAACAAAGGAAAGGCTTCTGTCCTGCAGGCAGAAAGGATGGCTCCAGACTGCCCTTCAGCTATTTATTTTTATTAGAATACTGTCAGGTCTTTTAGTACCAAGCCTACTTTACCATTTCCACTACATTCCCCACTTTTTTTTTTTTTTAATGTGTATGAATGTACTGTCTGCATGTAAGTTGGTACACCGTGTAGGTGCAATGCCGCGGAGGTCAGAAGAGGGCGTCGGATTCCCCTGGAACTGGAGTTAAAGACGGTTCTTAGCCGCCATGTGGGTGCTGGAACTCGAACCCGGGTCCTCTGCAAGAGTAGCGCTCTTAACTGCTGAGCCATCTCTCCAGCCCCTACATTCCCACTTTTCTTTTTTTTAATTTTTTTATTAATTTTATTTATTTCTGTATGTGTATGAATGTACTGCCTGCATGCAAGTTTGTACACCCGTGTCGTGCAATGCCGCGGAGGTCAGAAGAGGGTGTCGGACTCCCCTGGAACTGGAGTTGTCCTGGACATTCCCCACTTTTCACAGACATAATCTCTTATGTTTATTTGCGGGGAACTCTGCGAAACTCTAGAGGAATCACCTGATTGCCTCCACCTGATTTTTGTTTTTGTTTTTGTTTTGTTTTTTTTTTTTTGTCTTTTTGAGACAGGGTCTCCCTGTAGCCCCAGCTGGCCTGGAACTCACTCTGTAAACCAGGCTGGCCTTGAACTCAGAGATCCACCTGCCTCTGCCTCCCCAGTGCTGGAATTAAAGGCCTGCACCAGCAAGCCCAGCAGCAGCTTTGTATTTCCTAACTGTGTTGGACTGACCTGCCTAAAAACATCACCATCACCGGTACCTCCCTTTTGATGGCTCTTGCATTTCTAGTTTCTGGCAGGAATAATTTTATTCGCAGAACCAGGAAGTCTCCAGCTCTTCAACTGAGGGAGAAACTGGCGCTTTTATTTTTGGGGGGGTTCTCAACCCTAAACTCTCTAGCTGATTTCTAGCTCCTGTTTTTATCACATTACCCTCTGAAGAGGTCACTCCAATTGCCAAGAGGAAATGGGGCACTGACCGCTCTGAATTCTTCCATGCTGAATTCATTGCTCATGAATGGGGTGCAGGGTGTGGCAATTTTCCTGAGCTAACTTTGGCTTTGATCTCATGATTTTTTGCAACAATTCCAGGCCAGCTGGGACTACAAGGAGACCCTGCCTCAAAAACTCCAAAAAAAAAAAAACAGGCCCTACTCCTGGGAGGGGAAAAACTGCACAAATTTATTTTTTGTTTTCAGAAACCAGGTTTGACACCCAAAAGGCTGACCTTGAACTTTTGCTCAACCTGACTTTGCCTCTCTAGGGCTTGGGTTTAAGGCCAACACTTCAAGTGCTGGCTGGAAACTTAAATTTTTTTTTTATTTTACTATTGATTTTTATTTTGTGTATGAGCAGTTTGCCTGTATGTATGTAAGTGCACCACGTGCATCCAATGATCATAGAGGCCAGAAGAGGGCAGCAGATTCCTTGTAACACCAGTTACGTAAGGTTGTAATCTACCATATACCTGCTGAGAGCCAAACCCAGGTCCTCTTCAAGAGCAACCAGTGCTCTTAACCACTGAGCAATGGCTGTAAAATTTTAAGTTAAAATTCTGATTTAGGCTAGGTGTGGTGGTTCATGTCTTTAATCTCAGCACTCAGGAAGCAGAGGCAGGTGGATCTCTGTGAATTCAAGGCAGCCTGGTCTACATAGCAAGTTCTAAGACAGCTGGGGCTACAGGGAGACCCTGTCTCAAAAAGACCAAAAAAAAAAAAAAGTCCCAATGGTTAAGAGTGCTCACTGCTCTTTGCAAAGTACATGGGTTCAGTTCCCAGCATCCACTGTGAACTGGGGTGCTCACAGCTGCCTATGATTCCAGTTCCATGTGTTCCAACCTCCACAGGTTACAAATGTTATATACATACAAATAAGCAGACACACACATAAACATAATTAAGAACTTAATGTCCAGGCTGGAGAGATGGCCTAGCGGTTAAGAGCACCAACTGCTCTTGCAGAGGACCCAGGTTCGATCCCCAGCACCCACATGGCAGCTGAGAACCGTCTGTAACTCCAGTTCCAGGAGAACTCAGGGGAATCCGACACCCTCTTCTAACCTCCGCGGCGTTGCACGACCCGGGTGCACAAACCTACATGCAGACAGTACATTCATATACATACGAAAATAAATAAAATAAAATTTAAAATAAAAAAAAGAACTTAATGTCCATGCTATGCAGGACAAAGGCAGAAGGCACAGGTCCACTCTCAGGCCTCGAGGGAGAAAACAATGTTAGGGTTAGCCATTGTGAACCATAGTGATGTTTTTATTCAGACATTTCTAGTATACATTCTAAGCAAGAGAGTGATGAGAAGGAAGGAAGGAGATACTCAGTGGGAAAGTTAAAACATGAGTCTGGAGAGATGCTCAGTGGTTAAGAGCACTGACTGCTCTTGCAGAAGACCCAGGTTCAGTTCCCAACACCCACATGGTAGCTAATGATCATCCATAACTCCAGTTCCAGGGGATCTGACACCTTCTTTGGCCTCCATGGCACTGCACACACAATGCACTTCCATACCATGTAGGGAAAACATTCATATAAGATGAAAATTAAGACACCCAAGAGCATGCACGTGGGTTTCTCTGAGAAGACTCACACTTCATTGCCTTTACAGTAGTGTATATAGGATTTTAGTGGTGTTTGAAGCTATTATCTACAAAAGGTGGCAAAGCAACTTCAGTGAGATCACCAACTGCTTCCTGAGGCCACTTGGGCAAGGTCCAGATCACAGGGATACAGGAAGGTCCAGATCACAGGGATGCAGGAAGGTAGGAGGCCATCTTTACATCTTTACAGTAAGCAAACTTCATTTTCTTGTTTCTCTCTTTTTTTTTTTAATTTTCTTGAGATTCCCAGTAATGTCTCGGGAAAAGAATGAGCTCCTAATGAATGTCATGTGTATTCAGGTTTTAACTCTGGTTCTTTGTCATCATAAATATCTGTACAAAAGAGCCAGGCATGATGCCACATCCCTTTAATCCCAGCACTCAGGAGGCAGAGGCAGGTGGATCTCTGTGCGTTCGAGGACAGCCTAGTCTACCTACTGAATTCCAGGACAGCTGGGGCTACAGGGAGACCCTGTCTCAGAAAGACAAACTATAATAATAAAAGACTAAAAATAAGCCAGGCGTGGTGGCAAGCACCTTTAATCCTAGCACTCGGGAGGCAGAGGCAGGCGGATCTCTGTGAGTTCGAGGCCAGCCTGGTCTACAAAGTGAGCGCCAGGCCAGCTGGGACTAAAGGGAGACCCTGTCTCAAAAAGACCAAAAAAAAAAAAGACTAAAAATATCTATATAAAAGAATAATTTCCCACTGTAGGCCACCTTCATGGCAAATGTCAATTTTACTGGAATTCTTACTTCTCAGATGGTGAGAAGCCTCAACCAGACAGGGAGATAGGGGGTCCTGTTGCTGTTCTGTGTTCCATAATTCTGTCTTTTTTTGTTTTTGTTTTTGTCTTTTTGAGACAGGGTCTCCCTATAGCCCCAGTTGGTGTGGGCCACCACTCCCAGCTTAAAGACGGTTCTTAGCCACCATGTGGGTGCTGGGAATCAAACCCGGGTCCTCTGGAAGAGCAATCAGTGCTCTTAACCTCTGAGCCATCTCTCCAGCCCCAATTCTGTCTTTCTATCCTGACTCAATAATAGGTTTCTTTATTATTGTTGTTATATGATCTCTGTCTGAGCACACATAGGACAGCCGCTGCACAGGTGTGGGGGGCAGAGGTCAACTTTGTGGGGTCAGTTCTCTCCCATCTTTCCATGAGTTCCTGGAGATCAAACTCAGGTCATCAGACTTATAAGGCAGGTGCCAAGCATCTTTACCCATTAGGCCATCTTGCCAGCCCAGTTTCTTTGTGGAATTTTCAAATGTATGTGTCATTCTATGTGGCTCTCAGTCATTCCCTTTCCACAGTTCCCTTTCCATTCCTCCCATCCTAGAGCAAAACACTCCATGAAGAGGTAATAATTGGTGGCTTGTGCCCCACTTCCAGAGTTAATATTCAACGAACTCACAAAAGAACTGTATGATCACTGCAAGCAGTGTACCCAGAAGGCAAACCTCTGGGGCAAAACATATGCTCTTAACTTCTTGAAAAACACTCTACCTGGGCTGAAGCCATTTCAGGGAGCAGACATCTCTGACACATAAGTATAGTTGAAAGTTCCCTTTGTCTGATAACATCTATACATTGTATTCCTTAACTTGTTACTCTGTGAACTTGTTATTGTATGTCTTACATGTTCTTGGCATAATTTTGGCTGTAAACTCAACTCATCCATTATTCTTTTTTCATCCATTATTTTAGTACTGCATAGAAACTCAGGACTGAGTAGGATCTGCATCTACGGGCCATGACTCTCAGATTCTCCACTTAAAGCTATGTCTCCTGTCCTTTCGAATCTTCCTCCACTCAACTACTGCACCATCCCTTCCTCTGTTCCCTTTCTTCTTCAAATAATGTCAATTTCCATGTCTCCTATATTCCAGTATTCCAATGAATGTAAATTTAATGTTTCTTAGTATCCACTTGTTGTAATTTTTTTTTTTGTTTGTCTTTTTTGAGACAGGGTTTCCCTGTAGCCACAGCTAGCCTGGAACTTGCTATATAGACCAGGCTGGCCTTGAACTCACAGAGATCTGCCTGCCTCTGCCTCCCAAGTGCTGGTATATAGACCAGGCTGGCCTTGAACTCACAGAGATCTGCCTGCCTCTGCTTCCCAAGTGCTGGGATTAAAGGCATGCACCACCATGCCCAGCACTAAAGACGGTTCTTAGTCACCATGTGGGTGCTGGGAATTGAACCTGGATCCTCTACAAGAGCAGTCAGTGCTCTTAACTGCTGAGCCATCTCTCCAGCCCCTTTAATTTTTTAATCTATTTGCGGGGGGACTTTTTGAGACAGGGTCTCCCTTTAAACCCAGCTGGCTTGGAGCTCCCTCTGTAGACCAGGCCGGCCTTGTACTCACAGAGATCCACTTGCCTCTGCCTCCCAAGTGCTGGGATTAAAGGCGTGTGCCACCACTCCCAGCAAATTTCTTAATATTTTTATGTGTATGAGTTTGCCTACATGTATGTAAGTGCTCCACATGTGTATAATGCCTACAGAGGCCAAAAGAGGGCATCAGGTTCCCTGGAACTGGAGTTATGGATGGTTGTTACCTGCCATGTGGGTGCCAGCAACTGAACCTAAGTCCTATGCAAAAGCAGCCAGTGCTTTTAACCACTGAGACATCTCTCCAGCACCCATATTCACTTTTTAAAAATATTGATGGGCGTGGTGGCGCACACCTTTAATACTAGCAGTCAGGAGGCGGAGGCAGGCAGATCTTTGTGAGTTCAAGGCCAGCCTGGTCTAGAGTGAGTTCCAGGACAGCTGGGGGCTACAGGGAGACCCTGTCTTGAAAAGACCAAAATAAATAAATAAATAAATAAATAAATAAATAAATAAATAAATAAAGCTGGGCGTGGTGGCGCACGCCTTTAATCCCGGCACTTAGGAGGCAGAGGCAGGTGGATCTTTGTGAGTTCAAGGCCAGCCTGGTCTACAGAGCAAGTTCCAGGACAGCTGGGGCTACAGGGAGACCCTGTCTCGAAAAGACCAAAATAAATAAATAAATATAAAAAATATATTTATTTGTATTGTATCTGTATGGTGTAATGCTTGCATGTGTGTAAGTGAACCCATGTCATGCAATGCCCTTGGAGGTCAGAAGGAGGCATTGAATCCCCTGGAATTGGAGCTATGTGTAGTTGTTAGTGACCATGTGAGTGCTGGAAATCAACCCTCCTCCTCTACAAGAGTGGCCAGTGCTCTTCTCTTAACCACTGAACCATCATCTCCAGCCCCCCATATTCACTTTTTTTTTTTTTGAGACAGGGTTTCCCTATAGCCCCAGCTGGCCTGGAACTCACTCTGTACACCAGGCTGGCCTTGAACTCACAGAGATCCACCCTTCTGCCTCCCCAGTGCTAGGATTAAAGGCATGCACCATCAAACCCGGATTAAAAACAGTTCTTAGCCTCCATGTGGGTGCTGGGAATCAAACCCTGGTCCTCTGCAAGAGCAGTCAGTGCTCTTAACTGCTGAGCCATCTCTCCAGCCCCCCATAGTCACTTTTTTTTTTTTTTTGGTCTTTTCAAGACAGGGTCTCCCTCTAGCCCCAGCTGTCCTGGAACTCGCTCTGTAGACCAGGTTGCCTTGAACTCCCAAAGATCCGCCTGCCTCTGCCTCTAGAGTGCTAGGATTAAAGGCGTGCACCACCACGCTGGGCCCATATTCACTTTTTAAAATATTTTATTTCTTATTTTTATTTTATATGTACGAGTATTTTGCCTGCAGGTGTGTGAGTGCACCGTGTCCTGCAACATCTGCAGAGGTCAAGAGCAGCTGGTGCTCATAATTGAGGAGCCATTTGTCCAGCCCTCAAGTCCACTTTTTTTTTTTTTTGTCTTTTCAAGATAGGGTCTCCCTGTAACCCCATCTATCCTGGAATTCACTCTGTAGACCAGGCTGGCCTTGAACTCACAAAGATCCGCCTACTTCTGCCTCTAGAGTGCTAGGATTAAAGGTGTGTGCCACCATGCCCAGCCATATCCACATTTTTAAAAATCAAAAAAGAGATTTGGGGTGTCACCATACGCCTTTAATCCCACCACACAGGAGGCAGAGGCAGGTGGACCTCTGTGAGTTCAAGGCCAGCCTGGTCTATATAGAGAGCTCCAGGCCAGCTGGGGCTAGAGAGATGATGGTTCAGTGGTTAAGAGAAGAGCACTGGCCACTCTTGTAGAGGAGGAGGGTTGATTTCTAGCACTCACATGGTGGCTAACAACCACACATAACTCCAATTCCAGGGCATCCAATGCCTCCTTCTGACCTCCACAGGCACTGCATGACATGGGTGCACTTACATATATGCAAGCATTACACCATACACATACAATAAAAATAATAAAATATTTTTTTAAAAAGTGAATATAGGAGCTGGAGAGATGTCTCAGTGGTTAAAAGCACTGGCTGCTTTTGCATAGGACTTAGGTTCAGTTGCCGGCACCCACATGGCAGGTAACAACCATCCATAACTCCAGTTCCAGGGAACCTGATGCCCTCTTTTGGCCTCTGTAGGCATTATACACATGCGGAGCACTTACATACATGTAGGCAAACTCATACACATAAAAATATTAAGAAATTTGCTGGGAGTGGTGGCGCACGCCTTTAATCCCAGCACTTGGGAGGCAGATGCAAGTGGATCTCTGTGAGTACAAGGCCGGCCTGGTCTACAGAGGGAGCTCCAGGCCAGCTGGGACTAAAGGGAGACCCTGTCTCCCCCGCCCCCAAAAAAGAGATAAAGTTGATTAGCTAACAATTACATAGAACTAAGATATATTTTTCATTTTTTCAGAAGAAATTTTAAAACATAAATAATTATCAGGTTGAAGGACACTGGGCTTACTTAAGATCAGCCTCCAGGAGCCTGTGGTCAGAGTCCATTTAGGGGACCAAACCATGGACTTTATACTGGACCCTGATGCGCTGTATCCACGTGACGTCCCCAGCTTTGTGAGCCAGGAGACAGCATGGTGGGAGGCTACAGGATCCGGCATCAGTTCCTGTATGTGCCCGAGGCCCCAGGACCGCTACTAGGGAGAGATTTGCTATCCCAGCTCGGCAGTGTGGTGACCATGGACTTGAGTCCTCCAACTATCCCAGGCCCTTCCCAGCGCTGACTCTGGAAGACCACACAGAGGAAGAGTGGAGATTCCACCAAGAGGCACTAAAGCAAAAGGCTCAAAGTCCCACCGACATTAATTGCTACTTGGGGAGCTTTCCCCAAGTCTGGGACATGCAAGGAAGAATCAGCCTCAAAGAGGGCACCTACTGGTAATGGTGGCACTAAAACTGGGTGCCACTCCAGTGAAGCAGAAACAATACCTGATCTCTTCAGAAGCCCAGCTTGGGATAGCTCCTCATGTCAAAAGACGCAAGGATGGCAGAGTCCTAAGATAAGTCCATTCTCCAGGGAACACCCCCTTGCTTCCAATAAAGAAGCCAAGGACCAACGATTACAGGCCAGTCCAAGGCCTCCGCAGAATTTTTTTTTTTTTTTTTTTTTTTTGTCTTTTTGAGACAGGGTCTCCCTGTAGCCCCAGCTGTCCTGGAACTCACTCTGTAGACCAGGCTGGCCTTGAACTCACAAAGATCCGCCTGCCTCTGCCTCCCAGGTGCTAGGATTAAAGGTGTGCACCACCATGCCCAGCGGCCCCCACAGAATTAACAATCCCACTAAGACTGCACCCTCATGGTCCCCAATCCATACACCCTGATGAGTCTGCTGTCCCCAACAAAGCTGTCTCCACATGCCTGGACCTAAAGGATGCCTTCTTTTGCTTAAGATTAACAAAAGTAATGCAGCCCCTGTTTGCCTTCGAGTGGGAGGACCCAGAGACTGGTTCAAAGGGGCAAACGACATGGACTTCCCTGCCCCAAGGGTTGAAGAACTCCCTTGACTTTTTTGAGGACGCTCTAGCCAGGAACCTGGAAAACTGCTTCCTACAGGAAGTAGGGTACAAAGTCTCAAAGAAAAAGGCCCAGGTCTGCCAAGAGGAAGTCACTGACTTGGGGTATCACCTCAGCCAGGGGGCAGAGAAGGCTGGGGAAAGGACCCCAGCGAGTAAACACTCCCTGCCCATGACCCAAGACCAACAAGCAGCTGTGAGGTTTCCTGGGGTGGCTGGGTTTTGCCCACTCTAGATGCCGAGATGCTCTGGCATCACCAGACCCCTCCACAATGGCCTCCAGAGACCTGCCAGAAAGTACAGTGGGGGACTGAGGAGGAAGGTGCCTTTAGCCAACTCGGGAAAATGCTGAGTGCAGCCCTGCATGGGCACTCCCTGGCGTCAGCAACCATTACCATTCTCCCTCTGTGTGTGTGACAAAGGAGGAGCTGGACTGGGGGTGCTGACCAAGCAGTTGGGACCATGGACTAGATGGATAGCATACTTATCCAAAAGACTAGACCTTGTGGTTTCAGGGTGGGCCCCCTTGCCTCTGGGCACTAGCTGCCACCATAATGCTAGTAGTACAAGAGGCTGATAGGCTGACTTTCAGACAAAACATCACAGTCAGAATGCCACATCTGTGAAGTGGAACCGCCAGCTTCTGGATGACTGGGAATCGAGTGGCTTGATACCAGGCCATGCTGAGGGAGAATCCCAGAGTCCAGATAGAGGCTACTTGAACCCTAAACCTGGCTACATGCCAAACAGAAGATGAGGGAAAATGTCGGCACAGCTGCTAGGAGGTCATGGAGGAAATGTTCTCATCCCACCCAGATTTAAAGATGAACCCACTCCCTAACTCAGAATTGGAGCTATTTACTGACGGGAGTCAGAGTCTGCAACATGGAGAATATCGCACCAGATATGGAATAACTACCACAGACAAGGTGGTGGAGGAAGGCCGACTCCACCATCATTGGTCTGCCCAGAAGGCTGAGCCACGTGCCCCGTGCGAGCTCTCTTTCTCTCTCAGAGGAAAAGGGGCCCACTGACTCCAGGTATGCCTTTGCCACCTGCAAAAGAACCACAGACCAAGAGAGGGGTTTGCCTACTTCAGCGAGAAAGGAAATCAAAACAGTGACCAAATCCTCCAAGTCCTAGAAGCTGTCTGGGCTCCTTGGCCAATTGCTGTGCCGCATTACCAAGCACATGTAAAACACAAGGACCAAGTAAGCCGAGGAGATCAGCTAGCAGACCAGGCAGCTAGACTAGCAGCCCTCCGGGAGAGGGGAGGTGTGGGGCCCCCTCTAGCCAGCCCCTGCCAGGTGTGTTTTGTGTTTCCAATGCTCCCTGAGTGGCCCAGGTACCGTCCAGAAAAGAGAAAATTGACTGTAGACCAAGGTGTCACTGAAGATGGGAGGGGCTGGCTGATCACCCCTGATGGTAAAATCATAGTCCCTTGGGGGGGGGGGATTCGCACCCAGTTTTATCAGGCACACTCATAAGATGACCCACCTAGGATAGACAGCCTTAGGAGACTTGTTGCAGAGACATCTGATAACCCCAAGTCTAACAATACTAGCCCAACAAGCTGGCAAAGCTTGCCTATGGTGTGTACAAAACAACCCAAAGCAGGGCCCCCATGCCCCCATTATGGTCACAGAAGTGGAGATCCTATCCATCTGAACATTTGGAAGTCGATTTTATCCATATCCAGCCCAGTAAAGGGTACCAGTACCTATCGATCATTGCTTGTACCTTCTTGGGCTGGGTGGAAGCCTTCCCCGCCCACACAGAAAAAGCCCAGAAAGTGTCTCGAGCCTTAGAAAGATCATCCGACAATTTGGGTTCCTGACCAGCATCAGATCAAACAATGGCCCTGCCTTTCTCAGCAAAATTATCAGGCAAGTCTCTAAAACAATAGGACTGACGGCATCTACATAGTCGATATCACCCACAGTCCTTGGCCCCGGTTGAGATGAATAGAGCCCTGAAAACTACGATAGCCAAGTCATCAGGAGACAAGCCTCTCGTAGCCAGAGATCTCGCCACGTGTACTGTTCAGAGTTCACTGCTCAGCACGAAGGTACGGATTCTCTCCTTTTGAGCTTTTGTTTGGACATGCACCACCACTCCTCCCTAGGAAACTGGAGAGCTCAGAGAGTTTGCCTCCAGCAGTTTGGAAGGACTTGGTTCACACTGTGAAAGAGATTTCCAAGCCCCTGAACTTGCCCCCTTACCCTGCCCTTCCTACCTCCTTGCATTCCTAGAACCCTGGAGATTGGGTTTAAGTCCTAATCCCAGGAAATTTAGGCCCAAGATGGGAAAGGCCATATCAAACCACACTGACCACCCCTCCCACTCTCAAAGTTGCAGGCATCAAGCCCTGGATACATCAGACCTACATGAAGATCCCTGTGGACCCAAGACGGGAGTGGACTGTGAGACCCACGCAAGAACAGCTTCTGAATTTGACAATTTCAAAGCAACCTCAGATGAGAACAATGTCTCAGCACCTACCCTGCATCCTGATGTCCCTGCTGGTCCCATGGATGCCCAGACACAGCAGCACCCACCTGCTGGTCCCATGGATGCCCAGACACAGCAGCCCCCACCTGCTGGTCCCGTGGATGCCCAGACACAGCAGCCCCCACCTGCTGGTTCCGTGGATGCCCAGACACAGCAGCCCCCACCTGCTGGTCCCATGGATGCCCAGACACAGCAGCTCCCACCTGCCTCCATGGCCCTGGCAACTGAGCTGGTTTGAAGGCCACCCTGTCCCAAGGTGGCCCTGAGTCCTGGGTACCTGTTGATACAACTAATTGTCCCTCTTAAAGGGCATACTTGTCTCTGTTAGGTGGTGTTCCTGCCCAGCCTTGGTTAGCATATCACCCCACTGTGCTGAGACCACCCAGGCCAGAAGAATGGGATGTGATGCTTTTTCAAGACAAGATGATGGATGTGGAGGCCTGTACTGGTCTTTCCTAAAGGACTGGTCATTTGCGGACTTTGCCAGCCAGGGAGCTTCCACTTGAGGACAGGGTATTAAAGCTGTGACAGGTCATGAAGGAGGATACCAAGGTGGTATAATATGGAAATTACCTGTAGAAAAGTCCACCTTATGGGGAAGCCAAAATTTTGGGATGGGCTGACATGTCCCAGGGATGAGGGGCCCCCTATAAACATTGTGGCTCATAATCACAGCAACCAATATGACAGTGCCAGTCAATAGAATTCATACCCAAGACTCATAGGCCCCAAAACCAGAATGACCTCCATTTTAGTAGCAACCCAGCTAAGTTTGACCCTGATGCCGCTCTAATAAAGATTCCTAAACTCGTAAATACCAGCCATGAAATGCTTGCCCAAGTCAACCCTGACTTAGGAAATGCTTAAGAGCCAGGCAGCTGACCTACACCAGGGTGGGAGTCAGGAACCTGACCATAGGCAATGGAATGGTACTGGGAACCTGACCATAGTCAATGGAATGGCAACAGGAACCCGACCATAGTCAATGGAATGGTAACAGGAACCCAACCATAGTCAACGGAATGGCAATGGGAACCTGACCATAGTCGACGGAATGGCAACGGGAACCTGACCATAGTCGACAGAATGGCAACGGGAACCCGACCATAGTCGACGGAATGGCAACGGGAACCCGACCATAGTCAATGGAATGGTAACAGGAACCTGACCATAGTCAATGGAATGACAATGGGAACCCGACCATAGTCAACGGAATGGCAACGGGAACCCAACTGTAGTCAATGGAATGACAATAGGAACCTGACCGTAGTCAACAGAATGGCAATGGGAACCCGACTGTAGTCAATGGAATGGCAACAGGAACCCGACCGTAGTCAATGGAATGGCAACGGGAACCCGACCATAGTCAATGGAATGGCAATGGGAACCCGACCATAGTCAATGGAATGGCAACGGGAACCCGACCGTAGTCAACGGAATGACAACGGGAACCCGACCGTAGTCAACAGAATGGCAACGGGAACCCGACCGTAGTCAACGGAATGGTAACAGGAACTCGACCGTAGTCAACGGAATTGTAACAGGAACTCGACCGTAGTCAATGGAATGGTAACAGGAACCCGACCATAGTCAATGGAATGACAACGGGAACCCGACCGTAGTCAATGGAATGGTAACAGGAACCCGACCATAGTCAATGGAATGGTAACAGGAACCCGACCATAGTCAATGGAATGACAACGGGAACCCGACCATAGTCAATGGAATGGTAACAGGAACCCGACCATAGTCAATGGAATGGTAACAGGAACCCGACCATAGTCAATGGAATGGCAACAGGAACCCGACCATAGTCAATGGAATGGCAACAGGAACCCGACCATAGTCAACGGAATGACAACAGGAACCCGACCATAGTCAATGGAATGGTAACAGGAACCCGACCATAGTCAATGGAATGGTAACAGGAACCTGACCATAGTCAACGGAATGGCATCGGGAACCCGACAGTAGTCAATGGAATGACAACAGGCCCCCGTTAGTCAAGCCCCAGGTTCAGTCTCTAGGAGAAGACTTATGTATTGGAAAACAAGAAAACTGTACCTACCTCTCTGCCCAGTCTAGTCCCTGAAGGATCTTACTTCTCCTGCCCAATGGGCACCCACACTTGCTACCCAAGAGAGGACTGTCCTCTGGTTTTGCTTGTCCCTGACTTAGATATTCTCCCAGGCAAGGAAGCACAAACCTATCACTGTAGAGAAAAGAGCACCACTGCTGTACTCCTCATTCTCCTGGGGGCAGCCTTGATGGAGTAATACCAGCTTGGAAGAAAAGGGTTTATTCCTCTTCTATCTCCTGGGTCACAATTCAACACTGAGGGAGCCCAAGGTAGGAAATAGGAGGCAGGATCTGAAGCGCAGGCCATGGAGGAACAATGCTTACTGGCTTGCTCCCCTGGCCCATGCCCAGCCTGCTTTCTAATGCAATACAGGACCACCTGCCCAGGGGTGGCAGCACCCCCAGTGGATGGGCCCTTCAACATCACTCAACAATCAAGACAATCCCCAGTCTGATGAAGGAAATTCCCCAATTGAGGGTCCCTCAACCCAGGTGTGTCAACTTGACGCTAAAGCTGTCCAGCATACTTGACTACCACTCATTGCTCTTTGCTTGCATTTGTCATGTGGATATAGTACCCCCCAACTCGCTTAGTACTGACTCCTTTACAGAACAATCTATGGGTCAACAGGCTACCATGAAATAAACTCCTTCTCCTCACCTGAATTTGGCAGTTGGTCTCTGATTCTTCCATAGCAATTTTATAGGTCAAGACACTTCAGAGAGGACAAATTATTTGCCAGGATCACAAAGCTGGTATGTGGGTTAATAGTAGAACTGGAATTCAATTCCAAACCATTTATTTTTTTTTCTTTTGAGACAGGTCTTGCTATGGAGCCCTGGCTAGGATACAACTAAGGATACTCCTGTTTCATCCTCTCAAGTGCAGGGAGTACAAAATGGGCCAAAATACCTAGCTCATTTGGGGCTGGAGCGATGGACTAGTGGTTGAGAGCACCGACTGCTCTTTCCAAAAGGACCCGGGTTTGGTCCCCAGCACCCACATGGTGGCTGAGAACCGTCTTTAACCTTCTTCTGACCTCCAAGGCATTGCACAACACAGGTGCACAAACCTACATGCCTACAGTACATACATACACATAAAAAAAAAATACCTAGCTCATTTAAAGATGAGGACCCATGCTGGGCGTGCTGGCGCATGCCTTTAATCCTAGCACTTGGGAGGCAGAGGTAGGCGGATCTTTGTGAGTTCAAGGCCAGCCTGGTCTACAGAGTGAGTTCCAGGACAGCTGGGGCTACAGGGAGACCCTGTCTCAAAAAGACCAAAAAAATAAAAAATAAATAAAATAAAGATGAGGACCTTGATTCTCACATGACACGGCCTGGCTGGCCATCATCTCAGCACCGGGACCCTGCATGCTGATGTCCTACAAACAGATTTCTGAGACTCCCAGCCACTTATTGAGGGCAAAAACCAGCATCCACGGGACTGGAGAGATGGCTCAGTGGTTGGGAGTACCAACTGCTCTTGCAGATAACCCAGGTTCAATTCCCAGCACCCACATGGCAGCTAAGAACCATCTTTAACTCCAGTTCCAAGGGAATCTGGCACCCTCTTCTGACCTCCACAGCATTGCACAACATGGGTGCACCAACTTACAAGCAGACAGTACATTCATACACATAAAAAACAAAACAAAACAAAACACCAGCATCCACAACACCTGCTATATCCCTCCTGTCTGATCAGGAAGGTTGTGGGAAATTCAAGGACAGCCTGGACCACATAGTGAGACCCTGTCTCAAAAAATAACAAAAAAGTAGCCAGGCATGGTGGGTCTGAACCTTTAATCCCAGCACTCAGGAGTCAGAGGCAGGTGGTTCTTTATGACTTCAAGGCCAGCCTGGTCTACATAGCAAGGTTCAGTCCAGCTGGAACTACAGGGAAATCCTGTCTCAAAAAGACAAAAAACAATAACACCAACAACAAAAACAAAAAGTCTGTGAATGAAGCCCGGCGTGGTGACGCACGCCTTTAATCCCAGCACTTGGGAGGCAGAGACAGGTGGATCTCTGTGAGTTCAAGGCCAGCCTGGTCTACAGAGTGAGTTCTAGGACAGCTGGGGCTACAGGGAGACCCTGTCTCAAAAAGACTAAAAATAAATAAATAAATAAATAAATAAAAAGTCTGTGAATGAACAAATAAATAATAAATTAAACGAGACACCTTAACTCATATCCTCACAGGATACTCAAGCACAGTAATTGCTTTGCCTGTGTTGGAAATCATAAACAGCCTACATGCTTCAGGAAAGGTGAAGCAAGACTCTGGGGAGGTTCAGGAAGCGGGTTTTGTTTAGGCCAAAGCCTGGTCCACAGGACTTACTAAGTTCAAAGTTTGGACCCTGAAAGGAAGGATCATTCATCTTTTCTACCTTAGGCAGTAGGTAACGGTGGAAGAGAAACTTATACATTAATTGGTCAATGGCAAAAGTCCTAAAACCAGACAAATTATTGTTGAGTTATTTCTTAGAAAAAATGTTTTAAAAGATCCATTATGTAGCCTGGCGTGGTGGCACATGCCTTTAATCCCAGCTCTCAGGAGGCAGAGGCAGGGGGATCTCTATGAGTTCAAAGTCAGCCTGGTGCTCGCTTCGGCAGCACATATACTAAAATTGGAATGATACAGAGAAGATTAGCATGGCCCCTGCACAAGGATCACACACACACACACACACACACACACACACACAAACTTCAGCCTGATCTACATAGTGAGCTCCAGGCCAGCTGAGACTAAAGGGAGACCCTGTCTCGAAAAGACAAAAAAAAAAACAAAAAAAAAACCCATTATCTAGAAAATGCCTGGAAAAGTCTCCATCTGAGAAGAATATAAAAGGAAACAAAGCACAAGCTGATGCTGGCTGACGGCCAGCATGCCAACCAAGAAGCCTGTCAGCAAACACCTTGCTGGTAAGCTTAAGACACATGAAGAGACAGAATAAAGATTAAAATCCTTATTTCCTTGATTTTTCCATCAGGATCTATCTCAAAAAAATACCAAAAGGAATACAAATTATTTGCATGTATGTAGCATGCATTATATATGGGGTTTGTTGCTGTTAAGATTTATTTATTTTAGGGGCTGGAGAGATGGCCTAGCGGTTAAGAGCACCGACTGCTCTTACAGAGGACCCGGGTTCGATCCCCAACACCCACATGGCGGCTGAGAACCGTCTGTAATTCCAATTCCAGGAGAACTCCAGTTCCAGGGGAATCTGACACCCTCTTCTGACCTCCGCGGCATTGCGCGACACGGGTGCACAAACCTACATGCAGACAATACATTCATACACATAAATAAATAAATAAAATAAAATATTTTTTAAAAAGATTTATTTATTTTAATAAAATTAAATTAAAAAAACCACACTGGGCGTGGTGGCGCACGCCTTTAATCCTAGTACTCGGGAGGCAGAGGCAGGTGGATCTCTGTGAGTTCAAGGCCAGCCTGGTCTACAGAGTGAGCTCCAGGCCAGCTGGGACTAAAAGGGAAACCCTGTCTCAAAAATACCAAAAAAAAAAAAAAGATTTATTTTAGCCAGGCATGATGGTGTATGCCTTTAACCCCAGTATTCAGGAGGTGGATCTCTGTGAAAGCAAGGACAGCTTTGTTTATTTATTTTTTATTTTTATTTTTTGGGTCTTTTCAAGACAGGGTCTCCCTGTAGCCCCAGCTGTCCTGGAACTCGCTCTGTAGACCAGGCTGGCCTTGAACTCACAAAGGTCCCCCTGCCTCTGCCTCCCAAGTGCTAGGATTAAAGGTGTGTGCCACCATGCCTGGATCATTCATTCTTCTTCTTTTTTTTTTTGGTATTTTTGAAGCAGGGTCTCCCTTTTAGTACCAGCTATCCTGGACCTCACTCTGTAGACTAAACTGGCCTTGAACTCACAGAGATCCGCCTACCTCTACCTCCCAAGTGCTGGGATTAAAGTTGCGCGCCACCACACCCGGCTTTCATTCATTCATTTTTAAGACAGGGTCTCCCTGTAGTTCCACCTGGCCTGGAACTATTTAGACTAGGCTAGACTTGATGTCACAGATTTACCTGCCTCTGCCTCACCAGTACTAAGATTATAGCTGTACACCACCACTATGGCCAACAATTTATTTTTAATTATGCTTATATGCGTGTCTGTGTGTAAGCACGTGTACTGAGTACCGGTGCCAAAGAGAAAGTCCAGGAGCTCCAGATGGTTGGGAGCTGACAAACATGGCTGCTGAAAATTGAACTCGGGTCCTCTGGAAGAGCAGTATGTGCTCTTAACTGATGAACCATCTCTCCAGTCCTGGTTTGTTTGTTTGTCTTTGAGATGGGGGGTCTCACTATGTAGTAATGGCTAGCCTGGTGTATTTACATATAATCCAAAACCTGGTGCAGGCATATGTACAAGGTATATGTAACAGTTGAACTTAATATTTCAGTGGGGTAGGATCTCCCACGGAAATCCCTGTGTTAAAACACTTTTAAGGAAGAACTTGTCCTTTGTTTTCCTATTTACGTGTGTGTACACAAGTGCGCCAAGTGGCCATGAAACGGTCATAGGACAACTTGAGAAAGTCGACAACCTGTGGCTTTCAAAAATCGAACTCTAGTCCTTAGGACCAGGTGCAACCACCATTACCCCCTAAGGCCTCTTGCTGGCCTGGAACTTTTTTTTTTTTTTTTTGGTCTTTTCGAAACAGGGTCTCCCTGTAGCCCCAGCTGTCCTGGAACTCACTCTGTAGACCAGGCTGGCCTTGAACTCACAAAGATCTGCCTGCCTCTGCCTCCCGAGTGCTAGGATTAAAAGCGTGGGTCACCACGCCCCGCATGGCCTGGAACTTTCTTAAAAATATTTTATTATCTTATGTGTATGAGTGTTTTGCCTACGTGTATGTAAGTGCACCCTGTTAGATCTATAACCGGGCAAACCCCACCCCGGGGACACTGGCAAGACTACCTGTTGGTACATGGTGGGGCAGCCAGCAAGACGGCGACTGAGTCACGCCCCTTTATGGCCAATGGGCGGGACCTCAGGTAAAGGGGAAGAGATCATTAAGATTGGCAGCCTCTGGAGGAAGTGGACATCTGTGTGTCCCTTGGAACACCTGTGTTATGCAAGGCCCGCAGAGGCCAGAAGAGGGAGTCGGATGCTGAGATTCGAACCCAGGTCCTCAGCAGGAGCAGGCAGTGCTCTTAACCGCAGCCCAGGCCCATAACTTTAGTTTCCTGGTTCATTGTCTCTTCTCCTATCAGATCCAAGGCCCAGTCACTTTGATTTGGACTTTGATTCGCTCTCAACTGCCATCTGTGGATGGCAAGTTCCCTCAGAGATAAGCACATTCCCTAATTCTAAGTATGCTTTGCTCCTGAGAATCACTGCGTTGAGAAAACCGCAGTGAAGAAGAAGCGGAAGCCGGGCGAGTCCAGAGATGGAGGAGGCCAGAGAGGGAGTAGGCCGGACGCGGGGAGCACTGCGACCTGAGTCGTGGAGGCGATCGAGAGGGGTGCCTGCCCCTGTACCTGCGCTCGCTCGTCTGGGCCTGAATAGCGCTCGCACTTTGTCTCGCTGGGAACCCAGCTGTCTGAGCTCTGCTGCCACTGGCCAGGTTTCCCCAAGTCTCACTACCTCTTCACCTCGAGCCATTTCCCTGCCACCCCGGCGTCTCTAGGATATGGTTTGGGATGCTGATTCCTGTGATGAAAAGTTCCCAGAAAGAATCTCATCTTGAAGCCAAACCTTGTGCACGTTGATAAACGGATGAGAACTCTAGTGATTGTGGACAGTCTGGAATGTGGCTGGTCCAGAGCCTAACTACCATTTATCTTGGGCCATCCTTAGCCCCCTAACTAGCCACTCCTTGCCCACCTCTTTCTAACTTAACATCCTGTGACTAAGATGAAAACGTTTTGGGCGGTATTAAGTTAGCCAGCTCCCCCAACCAAAAGGCTGCGTGCCATCAGAAAGCATCTGTGCCTATAGCTGAGATGTCCCTTTTGCTGTATCTTGATCATGACTTTTCTTTATTCTATTACTATAAAAACTAAATGAAATTTTTACCCGTTAGAATGTGGAAGTTGGGGTAATCTGTGTTCCCAAGCCGTGGTCACTCATCTTTGGCTCCAGAATCAATTCTTTTCCCTTTGAGGTGAGATCTGTGCTTTGCAGTCAACATTCCCAATTACTTTTTTTTTGGGGGGGGGGCTTTTTGAGACAGGGTCTCCCTTTAGTCCCAGATGGCCTGGAGCTCGATAGGTAGACCAGGCTGGCCTTGCCTCTGCCACCTGAGTGCTGGGATTAAAGGCATGCGCAACCACACACACTGACCAAAGGCTTCATTTATACTAGCCAAGCTCTCCGCCCCTAACAGATCCTCACTCTTAAAAAAAAAAAAAAGTAGCTGGGCGTGGTGGCGCACACCTTTAATCCCAGCACTTGGGAGGCATAGGCAGGTGGATCTCTGTGAGTTCAAGGCCCGCCTGGTCTACAAAGTGAGCTCCAGGCCAGCTGGGACTAAAGGGAGACCCTGTCTCAAAAAGACCCCCCAAAAAAGTATATTTTGTGTATATGAGTATTTTGCCTCTATGTAAGTGCACGTGTATGTTTATGTGTGTGTGCAACACATGTGTGCAGGAGCCCACAGAGGTCAGAAAAGGGCTTTGGATCCCCTGGAACTGGAATTTAGATAGTTTTGAGCCACGCTGTGCCTCCTGGGAATCAGACCCTGGTCTTAAAGAACAGCAAGACTCCAATCCTCTCCGCCCACCCCTCTCTTTCTCTCTTTCTTTCAAGACAAAACCTGACTCTACAGATGAGGTCTGGCTCTGTGTCTTTCTCTGTGCAGGTGAAGAAAGGACCCCAGGGCTGGACAGGCATTTCCCAGCTGCCCTCTGCCTCCTGCATATGATTCCCAGCAGCTTGTCTGGGGGTGGAGGAGTACAAAGAAGGATAAATGTGTCTCTTCTTTAAGAGTTCCTACACCTAGCCAGGAGTGGTGGCGCACTTCTTAGCACTTAGGAGGCAGAGACAGGCGGATCTTTGTGAGTTCAAGGCCAGCCTGGTCTACAAGGTGAGTTCCAGGACAGCTGGGGCTACAGGGAGACTCTGTCTCGAAAAGACCAAAAAAAAAAAAAAGAGTTCCTACACCTAGATGCCTGGGGTAGGGCTTTCTAGAAGGAAGTAGGAAGTGAGAAGGGGGAGGGAGCCGGAGAATCAGGACTGTACCCCCTGGTTCTGTCGAGATGTCCCTCTCTGGATCTCCCCAAATCTGCCTCTCTGTTCCTTTCCCTCCTCTCCTCACTCTTGTTTGGGTTTTCCAGACAGGATCTCATTCAGTAGTAAAATCTGGCCTGGAACTCACAACATAGCCCAGGCTAGCCTCAATTTGCAGTCTTCTTCCTCAACCTTCCAAGCACTGAGATTTGTCAATATGAGCCACAAAGCAGCTGACTTCTTCTTAACTCCTCACTTGTGTCTCTGTTTGGTGGCCTCTCTGAGACCTTGTTTCAAGGTCTTCCTCCTTCCTCCTTCTTTCTCCCAGAGTCCCTCTCGGTGCCCTGTTAAGATGAAACAGAAGGGGAGCATGTCCCTGATTTCAAGTCTCACCCTATACCACGCCAGCTGGTGGAGGCCTTGGATCCCACCTGTCAAGAAGCCAAGACAGGAGGAATGATTCGGATCCAACCTTGCTACAGATCAAGTCCTGGGCAACGTGGTGAAATACAATCTGTGTGTATGTTCTCAAGTATGTGTGTGTCTGTGTGTCTGTGTGTGTGTGCACCTTGAGAGTTCCACTGCACCCTTATGTGGATGCTGGTATGCCTGTGCCACAGCCCAGCTATTATCAAGAACAATCTTGGGTGTCAGTCCTTGCTTTTCACCTTATTTGAGATAGGGTCTCTTTGTTGTTCTTGTTGTTTAAGTGACTATTCCAGACTATCTCTGCCTCCCAACTCTTTCTAGGGGTCTGGGATTACAGATTCTCATTCTATGTGCCTTTTTTTTTTCCCTTTTTGATACAGGATCTCCCTGTAGCCCCAGCTGGCCTGTGTAGAACAGCCTGGCCTTGAACTCACAGAGATCCACCTGATTCTGCCTCCCAAGTGCTGGGATTAAAGGTGTGTGTTGGGGCTGGAGAGATAGCCTATCGGTTAAGAGCTGCTGACTGCTCTTGCAGAGGACCCGGGTTCGATCCCCAGCACCCACATGGCTGCTGAGAACCCTCTGTAACTCCAATTCCAGAATTCCAGTTCCAGGGGAATCCGACACCCTCTTCTGACCTCTGAGGCATTGCACGACATGGGTGCACAAACCTACATGCAGACAGTACATTCATATACATAGAAAATAAATAAATTTTTTTTAAGTTATTAAAGGTGTGGGGCTGGAGAGATAGCCTAGCAGTTAAGAGTGCCGACTGCTCTTGCAGAGGACCCGGGTTCAATCCCAGCACCCACATGGTGGCTGAGAATCATCTGTAACTCCAATTCCAGGAGAACTCCAGTTCCAGGGGAATCAGACACCCTCTTCTGACCTCCGTGGCATTGCACGACACTGGTGCACAAACCTGCATGCAGACAGTACATTCATACACATAGAAAAAAAAGTTATTAAAGGTGTGTTACTATACCCAGTGTACTGGATAGCTTTAGTGTCAACTTGACACATCTGGGTTGAGAGAGCTTTAATTGGGGAATTGTCTCCATTGGACTGGCCTGTGACTATATGTATGTGGGGCATTTTCTTGATTGTTGAGTGATGAGAGAGGGCCCAGCGCCACCCTGGGCAGTTTGTGCTGTATCTTATAAGAAAGCAGGCTGAGAACAACAACAACAAAAAAGCTTTTAGCCTGGCGTGGTAGCGCATGCCTTTGATCCTAGCACTTGGGAGGCAGAGGCAGGCGGATCTTTGTGAGTTCAAGGCCAGCCTGGTCTACAGAGTGAGTTCCAGGACAGCTGGGGCTACAGGGAGACCCTGTCTCGAAAAGACAAAAAAAAAAAAAAAAA
>VZQC01014492.1:925110-937422 GCA_009823505.1 Rhizomys pruinosus
GACAGGGTGTGCAGGAAGTCTGGGCACCTAGAGGAGTGAGTGTCTGAGAGAGGAAGACAGGGTGTGCAGGAGGTCTGGACGCGTAGAGGAGTGAGTGTCTGAGAGAGGAAGACAGGGTGTGCAGGAGGTCTGGGCGCGTAGAGGAGTGAGCGTCTGAGAGAGGAAGACGGTGTGCAGGAAGTCTGGGCACCTAGAGGAGTGAGTGTCTGAGAGAGGAAGACAGGGTGTGCAGGAGGTCTGGGCACCTAGAGGAGTGAGCGTCTGAGAGAGGAAGACAGGGTGTGCAGGAGGTCTGGACACGTAGTGGAGTTAGCGTCTGAGAGAGGAAGACAGGGTGTGCAGGAGGTCTGGGCACCTAGAGGAGTGAGCGTCTGAGGAGTGGCAGAATACAATATCCAGAAGTCCAAGGATAAAGGAGTGAGACACAGCTCTGAGAGTGGGGGTGGGGAATAAGGTCTCTGAGGCTGGAGATCAGCACAGATCATGCCTGCGGGTTGGATGGACACTGCTCATGGGCTTGCTCCCCTGGCCCTGCTCAGCCTACACCACCCACAGTGTGCTGGGCCCTCCCACATCATGCAAGCATCAAGAAATCTTCACGGACATGCCTGCATGCCAATCCAATAGACACAATTCCCAATTGGTGTTCCCTCTTCCCAGGTCTATAATGTGATGATATCCAGCACACACCCCTGTTGAGGAACTGAATACTTTTTTTTTTTTTTGGTCTTTTTGAGACAGGGTCTCCCTTCAGCCCCAGCCCCTGGAACTCATTCTGTAGACCAGGCTGGCCTTGAACTCACAGAGACCCATCTGCCTCTGCCTCTCCAGTGCTAGGATTAAGGGCATGCACCACCATGCCCCGCAGAGAGCACAATACTTTAATTGCAGTGAAGAGAAATTGCTGGTGTCTGTGGGGACATTTTCGCACAGCGGTCAGACATGAAGAATTCAAGAGCACAGCTCACTTTTTTGGAGTAAATTTTGAAACATGTCTTTCCTGACACTGGGCATGTGAAGTGAGGGGCCTGGAACCATTTGGGGTCAGGCTTTTATTGTTTGTGTAAGGCACGGAGTCACTGGTTCGGGCTTCAGGCAGTTAGGGTCTGACTGGTGGAAACTGAGGAAGTTACAAAAATAATTTTGACATTTACTTCTTGTGTGTTTATGTCTACACATATGAATTCTACAGTTGAGGTCAGGGGACGGCTTTGTGGGAGCTGGTTCTCTCCCATACAGGAATGACCCCAGATCATCAAGCTGGACCACCCAAGTGTAGGACTTTTCTTCTATATTTGTGTCTTTGATGTGTGGTTTTTGTATATTTGCAGGTCAGCAAGTCACTGAGACATGGGCTAAGATCTCCTTTTGTGTGGAAGTGCTTTGGAGCTGAGATGGGGTGTCTAAAGTGTCCTCTAGACATTATTGGTTGACATATGGTATTTGAGTGGAAGGCACAAATGGTTTGATTTACATTTTGGAGTGGGTAGAGATTAGTTATTGCAGAGGTATTACAGACTGTGAAGTCACTAGATATCAAGAGGTTCTCACTGGAGAGAGTTCACTCTTGGCATAGATGTAGTGGTTGAAATCTCTTAGACTACGCCACCTGGAGCTCAATGGACTATAATCTGGAAGACGGCCATCAATACAGAAGGTAACTACGAGGTGATCGAAAAGACAGCAGAGTTGAAAACAGGGAAGGGTCACTAGGAATAAAGGAAGAGCAAAAGTCATAGTGCTTAAAAGTGACTGTTGGGTGTTTGAGGACAACGGTGAGAAGTCCGACGATTATGAGGATGGGAGCAAGCCCGTGCCGAGCACGGGAGCCCAGCAGTGTTGTATGAAAAGGGTAAAGATGGCGGACACTACTAGACATAGTGGTTACTCACTGGGGTCTAGATGTGTCTGTGGGTATTATCTGGGTCTCACTGGAAGAGTAGCTGAGAATTTCCAAGATGCTCAGAGGAAAGGTCATGTGGGCTTCTGGGTACGAAACAGTGTCCACTCTGGAGATACAGGGCCACTGTGATCGGCCTTATCGCTTGGCTGCAGTCGTAGACAGGAAGAGGACTGGAGAACATCTGTCCTTGAAGGCTTCGTGAGTGTGCCTCTGTCCTCTGAGAGGGTTTGAAGTTAGACCTAATGTTCTGGGTAGAGGTGAGGAGGTGATCCCGAAAATGCGAATGAGGACTGAGGTTTGAGGCTGTCATCTTGGTACTTGGTGACAGCCTTGAATGTATGTTCCTGTGATGCACTGAGCCAGACAAGGCTCTGCATCTTAGTGGAGAACTGTCTGGAGGAAGGACGTACCTTTAAAGATTTCAAAGGAGTTGAGGTCAGTTGTAGACAGGGCCTATATCGTGAAGCTCCAGACAATGAGAGGTCCTGTCTCAGAGCACAGGTGCAGGTGGACAAGCCCAGGCTGGCTTCTGACTCCCACACATAGGCACGGAGACTCTCACTCTGACCCCAGCTGGTCTCACACTCACCCCACCTCGGTGCTGGTGTCACAGATGTGCATCCACCCCTGCAGTCTCTGCTGGCACTCAGCCCTGGGTCTGACAGTTGGAAGGGCAGTAAGCCTCACTGTATCCCAGGGCAAAGCGTGTGTCTTTCTTCTAGGGATCATGCTCCCTGAGTGCTCCTCAGGAGCGCCCCTCCCCACACACCCTCATGTCTCCCTTTCTTCCCTACAGGCTGGGTCAGGATTTGGGTCACCAGTACACCAACTGCCATCACCAGACACTGCAAGCCAGAGGCCTGTGGGGCTCAGCAGCACCCTTAGTGTACTCCAGGGAGCACTATGGCTTTCTTCTCTACCTGGGACCCGCAGGAAATTCAGGAGCATGGTTGCCATCTGACCAAGCTGAGGACCTGAAGTGGGGTCCTATTCTCCTTGGGACACAACCCCCCTTCTCAATGAGGCCTTCTGCCTGTAAGGAGCCAGCTTCTCACAAGGGACCATGGTGTACAAAACACTGGATGGTCCTGGCCAGCAGGCCCCTAACCAGCAGAGTCCCTAGGAAAAAAATGGAAAGCAGGTTGTTAGAGAGCCAGTTCCTGCTGGAACCAGGCTGCTGGAGACCCAGTTCCCAGGTATAGAAGAAAAGCAGCGTGCTCCCTGGAGTGGGCCGAGGGTCCCAGGTAGACAGGAAAGCCAGCGTGCTGCCTGGAGTGGGAGCCAGCGTGCTGCCTGGAGTGGGAGCCAGCGTGCTGCCTGGAGTGGGAGCCAGCATGCTGCCTGGAGCGGGCCGAGGGTCCCAGGTAGACAGGAAAGCCAGCGTGCTGCCTGGAGCGGGCCGAGGGTCCCAGGTAGAGAGGAGAGCCAACGTGCTCCCTGGAGTGGGCCGAGGGTCCCAGGTAGACAGGAAAGCCAGCGTGCTGCCTGGAGCGGGCCGAGGGTCCCAGGTAGAGAGGAAAGCCAGCGTGCTGCCTGGAGCGGGCCGAGGGTCCCAGGTAGAGAGGAAAGCCAGCGTGCTGCCTGGAGCGGGCCGAGGGTCCCAGGTAGAGAGGAAAGCCAGCGTGCTGCCTGGAGTAGGCCGAGGGTCCCAGGTAGACAGGAAAGCCAGCGTGCTGCCTGGAGTGGGAGCCAGCGTGCTGCCTGGAGTGGGAGCCAGCATGCTGCCTGGAGTGGGAGCCAGCATGCTGCCTGGAGCGGGCCGAGGGTCCCAGGTAGACAGGAAAGCCAGCGTGCTGCCTGGAGCGGGCCGAGGGTCCCAGGTAGAGAGGAAAGCCAGCGTGCTGCCTGGAGTGGGCCGAGGGTCCCAGGTAGACAGGAAAGCCAGCGTGCTGCCTGGAGTAGGCCGAGGGTCCCAGATAGAGGAAAGCCAGCGTGCTGCCTGGAGTAGGCCGAGGGTCCCAGGTAGACAGGAAAGCCAGCGTGCTGCCTGGAGCGGGCCGAGGGTCCCAGGTAGAGAGGAAAGCCAGCGTGCTGCCTGGAGTGGGAGCCAGCGTGCTGCCTGGAGTGGGCCGAGGGTCCCAGGTAGAGAGGAGAGCCAGCATGCTCCTTGGAGTGGGCCAAGGGTCCCAGGTAGAGATGAAAGCCAGCGTGCTCCCTGGATTACACTAAAGGTGCTGCTGAGCCCCACAGGCCTCTGGCTTGCAGTGTCTGGTGATGGCAGTTGGTGTACGGGTGACCCAAATCCTGACCCAGCCTCTAGGGAAGAAAGGGAAACATGAGGGTGTGTGGGGAGGGGCGCTCCTGAGGAGCACTCAGGGAGCATGATCCCTTGAAGAAGACACACGCCTTGCCCTGGGATACAGTGAGGCTCACTGCCCTTCCAACTGCAACCAGAGAATGTCCACACACCATCTCTTGTGTTTCATGGTGGACCTAGGGTGACAGTGTCTGCCAGGGGAGGCCACAGTGGCTTTGGGGCCTCACCATCTTGGCCTGTTCACAGGGCACCTAGACCAGGTCTCTGCTCCCCAAATAATACAACTCTCCGAAGACTGTGCAGGAACCCTTGGCACCAGGGAAGGAGGTACAAGGCAGTCTTGCTAGGGAAACTTTAAAGTCAACACTGGGGCCGGGCGTGGTGGCGCACGCCTTTAATCCCAGCACTCGGGAGGCAGAGGCAGGCGGATCTTTGTAAATTCAAGGCCAGCCTGGTCTACAGAGTGAGTTCCAGGACAGCTGGGGCTACAGGGAGACCCTGTCTCGAAAAGACCAGAAAAATAAATAAATAAATAAATAAATAAATAAATAAATAAATAAAATAAAATCAACACTGGGGAGTCAGGCATGGTGGCGCACGCCTTTAATCCCAGCACTCGGGAGGCAGAGGCAGGTGGATCTCTGTGAGTCCAAGGGCAGCCTGGCCTACATATGGAGTTCCAGGTCAGCTGGGACTAAAGGGAAACCCTGTCTCAAAAAATGCAAAAGAGGGGTTGGAGAGATGGCTTAGTGGTTAAGAGCACCGACTGCTCTTGCAGAGGACCCAGGTTCGATCCCCAGCACCCACATGGCAGCTGAAAACTGTCTGTAACTCCAATTCCAGGAGAACTCTAGTTCCAGGGGAATTCAATACCCTCTTTGACCTCCGCGGCATTGCACGACACAGGTGCACAGACCTGCATGCAGACAGTACATTCATACACATAAATTTAAAAAAAAATGCAAAAGAAAAAAAAATCAGCACTGCGGATGTGAGGCAGGCACAGCAGTGAAAAGCTCCAACAGAGAGAACCCAGATTCAGTTCCCAACACTTACATGGCAGCTAACAGCCATTCTAACTCCAGTTCCAGAGATCTGATGACTCCTGGCCTCTGCAGGAATCATATGACAGGGATGCACTTAAATACATGCAGGCAGAACATTCACACACATAAAACACTCATCAAGAGACATTTGGTACAAAGTTTATGGCTCACCCTCCCCCTGAAAAAGTAATGTTTAGTGTTCTAATAGATGGGGAGGAGCCAGTCCCAGGACCCGCTTCCGCAGCCTGGCCAAGTGTTCAGTCCACTGGTCCATGCGATAGAGCAGGGCAGATCACTGTCCCTGAGCAGGACTGAGCGTGCAGGTCTTCGTCAGACATGGTGGATGGTCCAACACCGGAAGCGTCCATGTGGCCAGGAATAGGACTCAGATCCAAGTCCTTGTGTCTTTCAAGTCAACCTCAGCTTCAGGGCAGACCAGGGTCCCCAGCAGACCAGAGCAGCCTCTAAGCCCAGTGGTCTCCCCAAGGCCAAAGCCAACTGCCCTGGGCAGACATGGGGTTCATTACTTGTGAAGGATGCTGACCTCTTGTGCTACCCAGATTAACCCATTCCTGGGGCCGTGCAGGGATGGCCTTACAGGGAAACCCTTTTGGGGGCTGATCCTCAGAGCAAGACTGAAGCTCTGGGCCAGGCTGTGAACCTGCACACAGCATCTTGGAGAAGGGTTGTTCACACACCCCTCCAGGCACCGAAGACCCTGGTCCACTGTCAACAGTGGGAAACTTGAGGCAGTTTCAGGGTCAGTACTGCCTGACCAGGCATGACAGAGCTGCACAGGCCCACAGGTGGCCCTCTGGCTTCCAGATCAGGAGGAGCCTGGATACCCATAGTGACCGTGTTCTGCCTCACCGAGGGTCAGCGTCAGCGACAGGTTGGACTTGCGCTCGGGTTCCTCCTGGGAAGGTTGGGGCGGCCGTGATTTGAAGAAGTCTGAAACATAGCGGACCTGGGGGAGCAGAGGGCAGTGAGCACAACGGGAGGAAGACGTGGCAAGGTGCGCCTCGAAAAGACAGAGAAAGCTATCAGGAAGGGGACAGGGCAGCATTGGGGTCAGCCAGGGCAGGCAGGGCTCACCGTGAGGCCAGCGACCAGTGCTCCCTGCAGCAGACCCACGAGGACATCACTCCAGTGGTGCTTGTGGTCAGAGACCCGCGTGTAGCCCACGTAGAGCGCAAAGGCCACCAAGAAGGACTGAACTGTGGGCCGTAGCAGCCGTGCCCACTTCCAGCGGAGCCTTGCCTGCACATACAACTGTGGGGGCATCAGTGAGCCCCAGGGGACACCCCCAAACCACCCAGCCTGATGCAAGGCTCACAGAGGCTCCCTATAAAGAAGGTGGACACTTACCGCTAGGAACAGCATGCAGTACATGCCAAAAGAGGAGTGTCCGGAGTAGAAAGACAGCCTGGGAAGGAGACACATTGTCAGCAGGCTCAGCCAGGCAGGGCCAGCACGGGGCTCCATGGGGAGCTGGGAGCCACAGAACCGCGCACCTCCAAACTAAGGGGAGGGGCTAGCCAGATGGCCCAGCACCAAAGAGCACTGGCTGTTCTTGCAGAGGACTATGTTTTGGTTCCCGGCACCCACTTGGCAGCTAACAACTCCCTGTAACTCCAGTTTCAGGGGGATCCAATGCCCTCTTCTATCCTCTGAGAGTACCATCCATACATGCAGCCAAACGTATGTGTAAAATAAAACATTTTACAATAAAAAAGTAAAACTGTAAAATAATCCAAATTTTTTAATTTTGCGGGGGGTCATTTTTGAGACAGCGTCTCCCCGTAGTTCCTGGTTGGCCTCAATCTCACAGAGATCTTCCTGCCTCTGCCTCTCACGTGCTGAGATTAAAGGTGTGCACCACCAGGCCTGGTGATTCATTTATTCCTTTATGTGTATAAGTGTTTTGCCTGCACCACATGTATGCAATGCCCATGAGAGCTGGAAGAGGGTGACAGACCCATCCCCTGGAGCTGGGGTTACAGGTGGTTGTGAGCAGTCCTGTGGGTGCTGGGAACTGAACCTGGGTCTTCTGGTAGAGCAACAGGTACTTTTAATCACTAAGCCAGCTCTCCAAGTAAAATTTTTTCTTTTTTCGGTCTTTTTGAGACAGGGTCTCCCTGTAGCTCCGGCTGTCCTGGAACTCACTCTGTAGACCAGGCTGGCCTTGAACTCACAAAGATCCACCTGCCTCTGCCTCCCAAGAGAGTGCTAGGATTAAAGGTGTGCACCACCATGCCCGGGCCAAATAAATATTTAATAAGAGACTCCCATACACTCTGTGAGGAAGCCCCAGAGCCATGGAGCTGGCACTTTGCCCCCTGGCTTCCCCCTCACCACCTCCAGTCTACTTTCTGCCCCTAGAGAAGACTCAGTTGTTCAGATCAGGGGCAGCTACAGCCCTACAAGAGGCACAGAAAGAATGCTGGTGGCCCGAGGTGCAGGCCATCCAAGACATGAGTCAGGGCTACTTCAGGGCTTGGGCATCAGTCAAGGCCTATTCTTCAGAGACTCAGAGGAGCCAGGCAGTCCCAGAGTGTCCGCAAGGCCACTCAGCAGGCCCAGCAGACAGCATGAGAGCCAGGCAGAGCCCCAGGCTCCCCTTTACCCAGACAACAAGAAGGAGGGGAGATGGCTCAATCAGTGAAGTGTCTACAACGTAAACAGGAGGACTTGAACTCCATCCTCAGCACCTACCTAAAAAGCAGTGTGTGGTGGCCCGAACCGGGGACCCAGCACTGGGGATGCTGAGACAAGAGGCCCTGCAACTCACTGGCTAGTCAGTCTAGCCGAATCACTGAGCTCCAGGTGCAGTTGAGAGACCCTAAAATATAAGGTGTAAAGGGGCGGCAAGACGGCTCTGTGGTTAGGAGCACGGCCTGTTCTCTAGTTTCCGGCACTCACGTGGTGCCTGACAACTCTTTGTATCTCCAGTTCCAGGTGATCCCACGCTCTCTTCTGGCTTTCATGGGCAACATGCACACACAGACACAGACACGCACGCACTTAAAAAAATTTGGGAGGCTCTTTTTGAGATAGGGTCTCCTTGTAGCCCCAGCTGTCCTGGAACTCACTATGTAGACCAGGCTGGCCTGGATCTCACAGAGATCCTCCAACCTCTGCCTCCTGAGTGCTGGAATTAAAGGCGTGTGGCACCATACCCAGCCCTGCCTACAGATAAATGAGCCCTGAGACCTCCCACCTGTGGGCACATCCTGCCAGACACACCCAACTTTCCCGGGGAATAGCCTTTACCCACCTTGCCTCTGTGACATTGGCTGGGCTGCCCCTGCAAACCTCCAGCTGCACATAGCCAGAACAGTTGACCCGGCTCCAGTCGGGGTCACAGACAGCCAAGAAACTGGGCCGCAGACGGCCGATCATGTACTTAGCTAGGTCAGTCAGGGATTGGCTCACAGCCGCCCCAAACAGGAAGGTCCCCAGCACCTTGTAGACAGCAGCAACATAGTTGTTGAACTCAGAGCGTGAATAGAGGCGCTCTGTGTGCACCAGGTAGGCCTCCCCTGCTGTGACCTGCAGAGGGAGCAGATGTAGGGCACTGGGCAGTAGGAAATGCTGGGGAGCTGGGCCCTAAACACCCCAGTCCCCAGCACCCATCTTGATTCTTTCCGAGTAGATTTTTGCTCCCCACATCAGCCCTTTCCCTTCTTACAAGGATGACAGTGGCCGTGATGGTGACTGCGGCCATGAGTCCATGGGTGATGGTATCTGGACGGTAGGGGTACCGGATGGAGTCATCTGCACAGTAGAACCCTCGTTTGTAGGGTGAGTTCACCAGGGTCAGGATGGCAAAAGGTAGAGAGGCTGCGGGAAGCCAGAGGCGGCACATGGTTCTTAGAAAACGCCCAGCACACCACCCACACAAGCTGCTTGGCTCCTCTGCCACATTGCCAGTGGGAGGGACTCTCTATGGCTTCCTGAAATGAACACTACTGTCAGGGCCACCCACCCGCATGCACACTGTACTTCCTTGAGGCTTGTCTTCTGCTCAGAGAGTCTCAACACCTGCCCCAGGGCCTTTGCACCTGCTCTCCTGGTGTGCAGACTCCCACTCTCTGATTTCAGCACCCCTCCTGATGCCCACCCATTGAGTCACTGTTGCTCTCCAGGGCTCCTGGCCTCTGTGGAAGTGCGTGGTCCTCTTTGTGACACTTGACTGGCTGCCCCATTTTCATACCAGCTAGACATTGGAGACTGAACACTGCCTGGCAACAGGTCTGAATGTGTGTGCAAACTCCATGGCAGACTGTCAGGCAGTGGGTGCTCAGGAGCCTGTGGGCAAGGGATCAGCCATGGGGCCACCACTTGGGGATCTGCTTTTCTTTTTTTGCTTATTTATTATTTTTTATTTTATGCATATGAGTGTATTGCCTGCATATGTGTAAGTGTACCTGTGTCATGTAATGCCTGTGGAGGTCAAAAGAGGTTGGTCAGGGGACTGGAGAGATAGCCTAGCGGTTAAGAGCACCAACGCTCTTGCAGAGGACCCGGGTTCGATCCCCAGCACCCACATGGCGGCTAAGAACCGTCTGTAACTCCAATTCCAGGAGAACTCCAGTTCCAGGGGACTCCGAGACCCTCTTCTGACCTCCGTGGCATTGCACGACACGGGTGCACAGACCTGCATGCAGACAGTACATTCATACACATACAAAGATAAATAATAAAAAAAAAAAAATTAAAAAAAAAAAAAGAGGTTGGTCAGTTCCCTTGGAACTGGAGTTACAGTTGGTTGTTAGCCACCATGTGGGTGTTGAGAACTGAACCTGGGTCCTCTGCAAGAGCAGCCAGTGCTCTTAACCATTGAGCTATCTCTCAAGGCCCCTGCTTTTTTTTTTCTTTTTCATTATTTTCCCTTCTTTTGATTTTTTTCTATTTTATGTGTTTGAATGTTTTGCCTACATGTAAGTGTGCCCATGTCATACAATGCCCTCCAAGGCCAGAAGTGGGCACTGGATCCCCGGGAACCAGAGTTATGAACTGGTAGTGGCCTTATTGCAAGAACAGCCTGTGCTCTTAACCGCTGAGTCAGCTCTCATGCAGTCCTGGGAGACCTTTGGTTTTTGACACTGGGTCTCCCTAGAACCCTAGCTGGCCTGGAACTCACTATGTAGACCAGGCTGACCTTAATTTCACAGAGATCTGCCTGCCTCAGCCTCCCGAGGGAGCATTGTCTTAATTGTTCATCGATGTGGCAGTTAAACTGTGAAGATATGGAAATCTGGAGCCTCTGACCAAGTGCGTTTGTGGGCCAGGGGCCAGGGCCAAGGCGGTGCCCTGCTCCACCGCAGAGGAGCTGAGAGAAGCAAATCTAGGCAGCTACTCTGCCCCCCAACAGGCCAGCCGGTGGTGGAATGTGTGGCTTTTAGGTTCTCCATGCCAGAAGAACACAGTGAAATGGGAAAATGCAGGAGAGAGGAAGCTGTCCTAGACAGGGCTGGGCCGCCACAAGCCAAGAGAGGCCGCGACAGCGCCAAAACTGAGAGGCAGGGCCTGAAAAAGGACCAGCTTCCGGCAGTGAGAGACGGACGGCAGAATAGAGGGTCACAGGAGGGGAGATGGTCGGAGAGGAGAGACAGAGAGGTGGAGAGACGCTCCAGGTGGTGGTGAGGTCGGGGGACCTGGTGACAGGGACACAGGAGGTCGGCTAGCTGGTGAGCTCTCTGTGACCGTTCCAGTCAGACCACAGGCCAGACCTCCATCTCCCAGCCGTGCGCTGCCTCTCTTCGCCCTTGGTGGGTGCCTCACACTTATGCCTGACCCTTCAAGCCTGTGGGGAGAGCTGTCCCCACACACAGCCTGGTGCAGCCTTCATTCAGGCTCTCAGAACCTGCCTATCACCACCCTAAACCCCTACAGACTCAGTGTCCAATCACGGGAAACCCTGGGCGGCACCGGGCGGCACCGGGCTCCGCCTCCTGCTGTGACTGCACCAGGTGGCTCCTGAGACGTTAACTATCCGATCTTCCAGGCCCCTTTGCAGCCCGGCACTCAGTTAAAGCAGCGTAAGTGTTTAAATCGACCCCTGAACTCAGAAAGGGTGCCCAACACTGGGGGTGCAGTAAGCCTGGCCGCTGCCACCAGGTGCAGCCACATGGATGTCCCGGGACAGAGAAGGAGGGAGGGAGGAGGATGCAGGAAGCCCAGTGCAGGAGGCCGGCCAACACCCCGTCCAGCCCTCGAAATAGAATGGGGGCCACTGTACCCCGCGCCCCAGAGCAAACACTTGGCCTTTGTTCTGGACTGGGGAGGAAAGGGGGGTGTTCCGCGATGCTCCTCCCCGCGGCCCGAACCGGACTGGCAGGTTTGTCGGCTCCGCCACCCGGCCTCCCCGCCTCCCGAGGGCGCTGCGTTGGACTTTGGCTGCGGGTCACTGGCCTCTGGGATGCAGCTGCAGGGTCGTAGCAATGCCCCGCCCTTGTGATTCACATGGTCCCACCGCCCTTAGCGCCTTCCTACTGCCGGAACCCCCACCTGGGACAGCGACGGGCAGCCACGCGGGGCGCGCACGGGGGGGCTGGGGGAACCCCCGTCCGCATCGTCGGGGTCCGGAGCGCACGGCGCCCAGCGCTGCCCACTCGGTGCCCGGGCAGGGGGTGCGTCCCCCTGGGAGAGAGGGTTCCCGCTCCCGGGTTCCCGCGACTCTTACCGACCAACAAGCACAGCACGTCCAGCAGCACGAAGACCCACCTCCGCTCCATGTCGCCCCTGCCCGGGTCACCCGCGACCCCTGCGCGCGTCCCGGCAGTCCCGGCGCTTCCCGCAGCGACCCGGCTGCCCCAGGGTCACATGGCCTTGGCGACTGCCCGGCCCAGGGAAGGGGCCGGGCGAGGCTAGGCCGAGATCCAGGCGGGGTTGGGTGGGCGTGGCATGGAAGAAAGGGCGGGGCGCGCTCTGGGTCTCAGGCGGAGAGGGACGAGGCCCCACCCTGGGGCTGCACGGGGTGTGGGGACTGGGAGGGGTCTCGGGCTGGGAGGGGTCTCGGGATGGGAGGAGTCTCGGGATGGGAGGGGTCTCGGGCTGAGAGGGGTCTCAGGCTGGGAGGGGTCTCGGAGCTGGGAGGGGTC
>VZQC01014492.1:937749-976084 GCA_009823505.1 Rhizomys pruinosus
CTCAGAGCTGGGAGGGGTATCGGAGCTGGGAGGGGTCTCGGGCTGGGAGGGGTCTTAGGCTAGGAGGGGTCTTAGGCTGGGAGGGGTCCGGGAGCTGGGAGGGTTCTCAGGCTGAGGGGGTATCGGAGCTGGGAGGGGTCTCAGACTGGGAGGAGTTTCGGGCTGGGAGGGGTTTCGGGCTGGGAGGGGAAGGGTCTCACGTGCTGTCTGCTGTCTCCCGGCTGGAAAGGGGTCTTCTGGGAGGGGCCAAATGTCTAGGCTGCTTCGGGGTTAGGTGGGGGTCCGGCAGTTATGCAGTGCGGAGTTGGTGGGGACGAGTCTCCGGCTGCCTGGACCATCTCCTAGGCCTTTCCAGGAAAGGGCACGGTCCTGGACACCTCAGCACCTCCAAAATAATCAGTCGCAGAGCTGTGGCTTCCCTCCGCAATCGGAGGACCCTGGCTTCTTGTAGTCCCTGGGAGTTTGAAGGACCTAGTTTTTTGATACTCATTCACTCGCTCACAGCAGGAGGATCAGAGACACGCTCTTGCCCCTCGGCATAAGCTGTGCACGGTCTACCTGAGACCAGAGAAACGCAGAGGTTGACCAGGAGAATTGGGTCACCTCTAACCCCACCACCCAGGCTCTGGAGCCCAGAGCCAGGGACATATAGGAGCCAAGGGACCCAGACTAGGAAAACTGAAGCCAGGCTCCCAACACCCACATTGGATTTTGGGGGCTGCCATCTCCCTAGGCCCCATTCCTTAGCCACAGTTCCTCAAGGCCTTGATCTTGGCCAACTCATGGGCACCGTGAGCCCTTCTCCCCAACAATCCCACAGAGAGTGAGTCTCAAGATGTTGGAGAATCCATGATGGGAAAGGTCAACAGAGGGACAGCTCCTGTCTCAAGGTCCAAAAGGGGAGCGTCCATCCCCACCCTCCTGTCCTCCCACCCTCCCCATCCAATCTCCTGGCCTGTCCCACCCCACCCCAATTCCCCACCCCACCCCATCTTCCTCAGCAACTGCACCTGAAGCTGGGATCCTGTCATGAGAGGTCCTAGGAGAGCCTAGATGTCCACTCTGTGGTGCTGGGCCCCCCCGCAACTGACCAAGGATGAGGGAAGGTCCCCTCACCCAGGAAAAGGTGACCTGAAGTGGGGGGACAGAGCCTCCAGTAACACAGTAAAGGGGCTGAGGAGGAGCTTCTGTGGTTAAGAGCACTGGCTGCTCTTGCCCAGAACTTGGGTTTAGTTCCCAGCCCCATGCAGAGGCTAGCAGCTAGCTCTAGTTTCAGGGGCTCTGACGCCCTCTTCTGGCCATTGAACATTACACATAGGTACCCCAATACACATGCAGGCAAACACATGGATAAAATTTAAATACACATATAACTTAAGCTGAAAAACAGCTCAGTAATTAAGAGCACTGGCTGCTTTTTGCAGAGGACCTGAGCTGTTTCCAGTACCCACATGGTGGCGTTCATACAACCATTTCAGTTCCAGGGCATTCAATACCCTCTGTGGGTGTTGCATGACATGGGTTCACTTACATACATGCAGGTAAAACACTCATACACACACAAAAAAAATAAGTAACTTTTGGAGCTGGAGAGATGGTTCAGTGGGTAAGAGCACTGACTGCTCTCACAGAGGACCTGGGTTCCATTCTCAGCACCCACATGTTGGCTAAGAGTCATCCATAACTCCAGTTCTTGGGATCCAATTTCCTCTTCTGACCTCTGAGGGCACTACAGGACACAAGTGCATTTATGTACATGCAGGCAATATATTCAGAACATAAAAATCAAAAAAATATTTTTTTCAAAAAATATATTTTAATTTAAAAAGTAACTTTGGGGGCTGGAGATTTGGCTCAGCAGTTAAGAACACTGACTGCTCTCATAGAGGACCCACATTGGATTCCCACAGGGTGGCTAACAACCATCCGTTGGGGATCTGGCACCCTCTTCTGACCTCAGGCATTGAAGGACATGGGTGCCCTTACATACATGCAGGCAATACACTCATACACATAAAACTTAAAAATAATAAATAAGCCAGGTGCACACCTTTAATCTCATCACTCAGGAGGCAGAGGCAGGTGGATTTTTGTGAGTTCCAGGCCAGCTTGGACTACAGGGAGACCCTGTCTCAAAAAGAGAAAACAAACATTTATTTTTATTTTGACTGTGAGTGTTTTGCCTGCATGCACCAAATGCTTGCAGGGCCTGTGGAAAGCATCAGAACGCCTAGAACTGGAATTCAGGACAATTGTTATCTGCCATGTGTGTGGGTTGCTGGGAACCCAACCTGGGTCTTCTGCAAGAACCGCCAGTGCTCCTAACTGCTGAGCCATCTCTCCAGCCCCAGGTCTGACCCTTTAAGATGAAATTATTCCTTGGCAGACTCTGGTGGCAGAGTTTTACCCTCGCTCCCCCCACACCACTGGAGCATTTGGTGCATTCACCCATGAGTGTAGAGTGCATGGACTTAGGGGTGCAAGGACTACCCCACAATACATGTGGCATGTCTCTTGAGAAGTCACATGAGTGGCATCCTTACTGCCTCTTAAGCCCATCGTGCACCTGGGACACAAACCAGGGAAGTCTAGCAGGACAGGGCAACACTGGTGTCCAAAAAAAGCCAGATTCCTCACTGATTGCCTACTGGAGAGCTACCTGAGAGGACAGGGGCTGGTCTGGAGGAATGGGGAGCACTGACCAGAGAGGAAGACGAGGGAGGAAGCTGAGGAAAGGGTGTGGGAGGAAGGTAAATGGGAGGCAGGTGAGTGGGATGACAGTGAGCAGGAGGATATTGGGAGGAGGGTGATGGGGAAGGAAGACGAGTGGGAGGAGGGTGAGTCTGGAGATAATCAGTGGGAGGAGGGCTGAAGCTGGATGATGGCTTGGGGGGGGGTCTGGAGGAGGGAGGAGCCTGCATGGAGCCCTTCTTTCATCCTCTCCATTGGAAGGATTTGGGTCAGTCATTAAATCCCCTTGGAAGCATCAGTATTAAAAGCTTGTGGGACAGCAAAACTCAGGATTAGGGTTAGGATTGGGGTCAAGGCTCCATTACAGATGTGGTCTCCCTGTGAGGAACTACCTGCTGGGCCCTGGGAAGCCTGTGCTGAGCAGAAGGCCCTTATGGAGTCCTGGGATCTCGCCAGTGCCCCCCCACACACACACACACACCAGGCCAGGGCTCTGAGGCACCAAGCTCTGGGTTAGCTCTGCCCCAGGGGCAGCATGTCCACAGAGGTTTGCTGTGGACAGAGGATCCGTGAAATGGGCAGAGGGGTGTGCGTACAGTAGGTGCCATCCATGTGCACACTACCTTGGTGGGTCACGTTTGTCTTGGGACAAATGTCTTGGGACTGCCGTGTGCTGAGGCAGGAAGGGGACAGGAGCAAGGAGTGTGGGTGTGCCCTTCCAAACGCAGCCAACCCCCCCACACCCACCCCCACCGCCTGCTGCCCAGGCCACCTGGAGAGTCATGACTAAGGCAGAAGGCGAGCCTCACTCACTTGCCAGGCCTCCTGGAGTGTGCCACTTTCAGGCTCAGGACCCCTAACAGAAAAGATGGGGGCCCTGCCTACCCTCACAGTGCCCCATCGAAGTGCTCAACCTCTGGGCCTGCAGGAGTCCCATCAGAGCTGGCCTGCATGTGCTGAGACCCCGGCCATGCATGACAGACCAAAGGTCAAGGCTGTGTACCTGCCCATCACCCTGGCTCCTCCCAGGAGGCAGGAAGGACAGGACAGGCCCCAGGAGCACCCAGGGCATCTGTGACTTCCAGGCCGGGAACTCAGGCTCATTCATGCCATAAGCACAGAGACATGGAGTAGCGGCCCAAGGACCGGAGCAGGCTCGAGCTGCTTCCTCCACAGAGGGAATCATGGACGGGTGCAGGCTCGACCTGCTTCCTTCTCAGAGGGAAACATGGGCGGGTGCAGGCTCCACCTGCTTCCTTCTCAGGGGGAAACATGGACGGGTGCAGGCTCCACCTGCTTCCTCGACAGAGGGAAAGATGGACGGGTGCAGGCTCGACCTGCTTCCTCCACAGAGGGAAACATGGACAGGTGCAGGCTCCACCTGCTTCCTCCACAGAGGGAAACATGGACAGGTGCAGGCTCCACCTGCTTCCTCCACAGAGGGAAACATGGACGGTGCAGGCTCCACCTGCTTCCTTCTCAGAGGGAAACATGGGCGGGTGCAGGCTCCACCTGCTTCCTTCTCAGAGGGAAACATGGATGGTGCAGGCTCCACCTGCTTCCTCGACAGAGGGAAACATGGGTGGGTGCAGGCTCCACCTGCTTCCTCCACAGAGGGAAACATGGACAGGTGCAGGCTCGACCTGCTTCCTCCACAGAGGGAAACATGGACGGTGCAGGCTCCACCTGCTTCCTTCTCAGAGGGAAACATGGACGGTGCAGTCTCCACCTGCTTCCTCCACAGAGGGAAACATGGACGGTGCAGGCTCCACCTGCTTCCTTCTCAGAGGGAAACATGGACGGTGCAGGCTCCACCTGCTTCCTTCTCAGAGGGAAACATGGACGGTGCAGGCTCCACCTGCTTCCTTCTCAGAGGGAAACATGGACGGTGCAGGCTCCACCTGCTTCCTTCACAGAGGGAAACATGGACGGTGCAGGCTCCACCTGCTTCCTTCTCAGAGGGAAACATGGAAGGTGCAGGCTCCACCTGCTTCCTTCTCAGAGGGAAACATGGACAGGTGCAGGCTCCACCTGCTTCCTGCACAGAGGGAAACATGGAATGCCCCCAAGGTGGGGGAAACTCACTCCAGTTGCCCCAAATCTATTCCTGTAACAACCGCCTGGGTCCTGCTCCATCAGGCCACCCAGCAAGGAAACAGACCACATGACCCAAGGACAAGCACAGGAGCTGAGGGAGGAGATGGGCTGAGGGATGGAGACTGAAAGGGGCTGGGGGAGACAAGGATTGGGAAGACAGGGGCTGAGGGGACAGAGAGGGACGACAGGGGCTGGGGGGACAGAGAGGGACGACAGGGGCTGGGGGGGCAGAGAGGGACGACAGGGGCTGGGGGGGCAGAGAGGGACGACAGGGGCTGGGGGGACAGAGAGGGACGACAGGGGCTGGGGGGACAGAGAGGGATGACAGGGGCTGGGGGCAGAGAGGGACGACAGGGGCTGGGGGGACAAAGGAGGAATTCAATTCTCTGGACCCTTAGGTGCCCTCACCTTGGTGACCCCATTATCCGGGCATCTCTCGGCTGGTCAGACCCCAGCAGGGCAGAGCATGGTTCTTTCGTGTTATCCTTAGGAAAAGGTAGCTGAACATGAGTTTCCTCTGTGGCCTTCCTGGATGGACTGTGAGCCATAGACCCAATAAAGCCTTTCTCCTAAGTTGCTTTTTGTCATGGTATTTTTTTTTTCTCAGCAACAAAAAACAAACTACAGCACCCCAGGCCTGTTCACCATCCTCCCACCCCCCATATGCAGTCCTGGAAGTCCACTGCACTTTGTCCCCAAGCCAATACAACTGCCCTGTCACATCCAAGGTGACAGCCCAGAGCTGCTGGACCCAACAAATAAGAGCACAGAAGGACAGCAGGACCTCAGTGCCAGCACCCGGTGTGAGCACCCAGTGTGAGCCTTCCTTGTCATCTCTAAGAGGGCGGAGGCTGAAGAGCTGGCCTGGCATAATCTTCCATAGCTTACTGGGGAGGGGGCTGGTAAGATGGGTGCTGGTAAGTTGGGGGATCCAACTCCCTCTTCTGGCCTCCTCGGGCATTGCACAACATGGGTGCACTTACATATGAGTTATACACATAAAATAAAAATAAGGGGGGCTGGAGAGATGATGGCTCAGCGGTTAAGAACATTGACTGCTCTTTTTTTTAATTACTGTTTTATTTATTTTATTTATTTTTGTATGTGTATGAATGTACTGTCTGCATGTAGGTTTGTGCATCCGTGTCATGCAGTGTCGCAGAGGTCAGAAGAGGGTGTCGGATTCCCCTGGAACTGGAGTTCTGGAATTGGAGTTACAGATAGTTCTTAGCCGCCATGTGGGTGCTGGGGATCAAACTCAGGTCCTCTGCAAGAGCTCTTAACCACTAGGCCATCTCTCCAGCCCTCAACTGCTCTTACAGGAGACCTGGGTTCAATTCCCAGCACCCACATGGCAGCTAAGAACCATCTTTAACTCCAATTCCAGGGGAATCTGAGGCCCTCTTCTGACCTCCAGAGCATTGCACGACACAGGTGCACCAACCTACATGCTGACAGTACACTCATACACATAAATAAAAAGACTAAAATAAAAATAAGAAACATGCCAGGCGTGGTGGCGCACGCCTTTAATCCTAGCACTTGGGAGGGAGAGGCAGGCAGATCTTTGTGAGTTCAAGGCCAGCCTGGTCTACAGAGCGAGTTCCAGGACAGCTGGGGCTACAGGGAGACCCTGTCTCAAAAAGACCAAAATAAATAAATAAATAAATAAATAAATAAATAAATAAATAAATAAATGTATGCGACAGAAATCTCCAAATATGGTAGAGGCCAGGAGCTGGTAGAAAGCAAGACTCACACCTCATGAGATAAACAGACTCTCAGGCAGAGGCAGGGAGAGCTCTGTGAGTTCAAGGCCAGCCTGGTCTACGTTGCAAGTTCCAGGCCACCTGGGGCTATAGAGAGACCTTGTTTCAAAAAGTCCCCCACCCCCCCAAAAAAGATTCCCATGTGTGCTGGATAGCTTTAGTGTCAACTTGACAAACACCTGGGTTGAGGGAGCCTCAATTGGGGAATTGGCTCCATTGGATTGGCCTGTGGCCACATCTGTGGAGTATTGTCTTGATCGTCAGGCAATGTGGGAAGGCCTAGCCCACAATGAGTAGTGCCACCCTGGGCAGGTTATTGTGTACCGTATAAGGCAGGCTGGGCATGAGCCAGGAGAGCAAGCCAGTGAACAGCATTCCTCCATGGCCTGTGCTTCAGCTCCTGCCTCCAGGTTCCTGCCCTGAGTTCCTGCCTTGGGCTCCCTAAGTGAACTGTGACCCGGGAGATGTAAGCTGAATAAACCCTTTCCTCTCCAAATTGGTGTCAGTCAGAGTGTTTTGTCACAGCAATGGAACACAAATTAGAACACCATGCCTACCCAGGGTACATGCCTACAGAGCAGGGAAAACCCAGCAAGTTCTTCACAGGAAGCAGAGGGGCTCGGAAGCAAACTCTGCGTAGAATCCCCAGTGCCGGGCTGAGGGCCATAGCTCAGTAGTTGAAGCCTTGTATAAAGTGCATGAGGCCCCTGGCTCCTTTCCCAGTGCTCCAAAGAGAAAGCAAGGCTGTGGAATGAGTTCCTCTGCACCTGTTCCATGTGAGCTCCACAAGCCTGGCCTGTGCACCACACAGAACTTCAAGTGCTGGGACATGGCACAGGTGGTGCTCACTGCTGACCAACACTGGACAGTGCGGCTGGCAAGAAGTCCTGCCATGTGACCCATCAAGGAGGCTCTTTTGAAGCTTTCCAAGGACTTAAAACATTTCCAGAGAGCCTGCATGGGTTTCACAGCACCTTTATCTGTGCTGGGCTGTGTTGTAGGAGGGTGAAGCGGGAGCACTGCTGCAAGGTCAGGCTGGCAATTTGATTTATTTTTATGTGTATGACTGTTGTGCATGCATGTATATAAGGTACCTGTGCTGTGCAGTGCCTGCGGAGAACAGAAGAGGGTGTCAGAGCCCTTGGAACTAGAGTTACAAATGGTTGTCAGCCACCATGTGTGTGCTGGGAACTAAATGGGGAGTCCTCTGTAACAGCAGCCAGTGCCCGGGGAGGGGAACCTGAGAAACTCCAGGGACTGGAAAGACTCAGCTCTGTTCCTAGTGTATTCTGGTCTTCCACAGAACTGAGCTTGGTTCCCAGCACTCATGTTGGCTGGGTCATGGCCAACCACCTGAAACTCCTGCTGCAGATATGATGCTCTCCTCACCCCATGGGCACGTACACACACACATGCATAATTCAAAATCTTGAACCAGAGAGATGGCTCAGAAGAGCGGGTTTGGTTCCTGGCACCTATATGGCAGCTAACAACCGTCTCTAACTGCAGTTCCAGGAGTTCAACGCCCTCTTCCGGCCTCTGTGGGCCCTGCACAAAGGAGTGCACTTTCATACATGCAGACTAAACACTCATGCACATAAAGAAAATAAATGGCCCGGTGTGGTGGTGCACACCTTTAATCCTAGCACTTGGGAGGCAAAGGCAGGCGGATCTTTGTGAGTTCAAGGCCAGCCTGGTCTACAGAGTGAGTTCCAGGACAGCTGGGGCTACAGAGAGACCCTGTCTCGAAAACACCGAAAAATAAAAAGAAAAATAAATGAAATAAAATCTTTAGGGACTGGAGAGATGGCTCAGCAGTTAATCTCTCTCTCTCCCTCCCTCCCCTCTCTCTCTCTCCCTCTCTGAGACAGGGTCTCCCTGCAGCCTCAGCTGTCCTAGAACTCAAAATGTAGACCAGGCTGGCCTTGAACTCACAGAGATCTGCTTGCCTCTGCCTCCCAAGTACTGGGATTAAAGGCATGTGCCACCACACCCAGCTCAAGAACATACTACTCTTGCAAAGGACCCCAAGTTCAGTTCCCAGCCAGCACTCATGTGCGGCAGTTCACAGCTACCTGTAACTCTAGCTCCAGGAGATGTGATGGTCTCCTGTGGCCTCTACAGGCACCTCCATACATACATACATACATACCACTACCCACATACACATAAATTAAAGAAAAAAAAACTTTAAAGTAAAAAAATGAATATATAAGATTTTGTGGGCTGGAGAGATGGCTCAGCAGTTAAGAGCACCAACTGCTCTTGCAGAGGACCTGGGTTCGATTCTCAGCACCCACATGGCAGCTAAGAACCATCTTTAACTCCAGTTCCAGGGGAATCGATGTTCTTTTCTGACCTCTGTGGCACTGCATGACACGGGTGCACCAACTTACATGCTGACAGTACACTCATACACATAAAAAATAAAAAAACTAAAAAAAAAAATTTTGTACATCAATAAAAGTATTTTATTAGGAAAAAAAAAGACTTTGTGCCAGGCATGGTGGTGCATGCCTTTAATCCCAGTATTTGGGAGGCAGAGGCAGGTGGATCTCCATGAGTTCAAGGCCAGCCTGGTCTACATAGCGAGCTCCAGGCCAGCTGGGACTAAAGGGAGACCCTGTCTCAAAAAGACCAAAAAAAAAAAAAAAAACTTTGTAATTTTTTAAATTTAGTTTATTTTGTGGCAAAAAGACCCCCCCCCCAAAAAGACGACTTTGTGATTTTTTTTGTGTGTCTGTGTTTGAGTGTTTTGTGTAAGTATCTAGGTGCACTCATGCATGCAAAGCCCAGAGGCTGGAAAAGGGAATTGGATCCCCCTGGAACTGGAGTTACAGATAGTTGTTAGCCACAATGAAAAAGCTGGGAACTGAACCCGGGTCGTCTGTAAGAGCAGCCAATGGTCTTAACCACTGAGCCAGCTCTCCAGACCTGACTATATAATTTCTTTAAAAACAGCTGGGCATGGTGGCACACACCTTTAATCCCAGGACTCAGGAGTCAGAGGCAGCCAGATCTCTATGAGTTCAAGGCCAGCCTGATCTACAGAGTGAGTTCCAGGACAGCTGGTCTACAGGGAGATCCTGCTTCAAAAAGACAAAATAATAATGATGATTTGATTTTTTTTTTTTTTTGATGATGATTAAGAACAAAACAAAGCAAATCAAAAACCCCTCCAGGGGTGGTGGATAAACTCTGGTGAGTATAGACTATGGAGTATGTGCTATTTATAAAGCAGAGGGCCCATGCAGCCTGGAGAAAATGGGGCAGGGTTCCCTTAATAAATATGGAAGAGTGTGCTGGGTATACCTTTAATCCCAGCACTTGTAAGGCAGAGGCAGATGGATCTCTGTGAGATCAGGGCCAGCTGGGGGACTACAGGGAGACCCTGTCTCAAAAAGACTAATCAATCAATCTGAAGAGTTGGGAGCCTGGGGGGTTAAGGGGGCTCCCTCGGTTGAAATGGAAGTCCAAGGAGCCCCCTTATGGGGACTGGAAGCAGCAAACCTCTGAAGAGTGCACTCTGTACACACCCAGGCACTTCCTGGTCATACCACTCAAGAGAGGCAAATTCAATAACCATCAACAGAGCCAGCCCAGAGCCTCCCAACAAGCTGCGCTCCAGCCCAGGGCAGACAGAGGCTGAGCTGGGACCTCTGGGGGACCTCAGCACCCACACCTCCTGCCCCCATCTCTCCTGAACTTACCTGTCTTCTGTCCTCCTCCTCAGGCCCCAGTTATCAGGAAATGGCCAGCTGCCCTGTCCTTGCCCAGCCCGTCTGCAGTACCCACAGCTGAGCTGTGCCAGGGACAGGCTTCCCGTGGTGCCACCACCTCCTGTCTGGCAACCTCTGGCTTAGCCTAGCACTGTGCTCCCCAACCCTGGAATCTCTGTCCTTGGCTTGACTGTCATATTTAGGCTTTAGCAGCCACTTTAAGGCAGCCTGTCCCCTGCTCTGTGGGCCACACAATGACCTGCTGTCCCCCACCCCTTTGCCTCCCAGACATACCCTGCTGTACAGTTGGACTCTGGTCCAGAGCCTTGTAGGGGAACCAAGGGTAGCCTGGGTTCCCATGCCCCTACCGATCTACTGTGAGACACCCTGGGCTTCAAATCAAATTTAATAAATAAAACAGAGGGGCAAAGGCGGTCTCATGTCACAGTGTCCTCGGTGGGGCGAGGGACCGTTGAGTCCAGCCAGAGGCTCAAATGCAGCACCGCTCTGCCAACATCCCGGCGGAGCTGCCCGCCCAGGAACCCACTCCGAAATTGTAAACACCAACATAAATAAAATGAGGGTGATGAGGGGACCCAGCCAGCCTGCTGCGAGCCTTCAAAGTGCGACCGCAGCACAGGCAGGAGGCAGGGTCCAGGGATAGGGAGGAAGTCCACCACCTGCTCCTCATCCCCACCCGCCTGGGATGCCAGGCCCCACCACACGCAGGGCAGGGAAGAATGAGGGTGGCAGATGGGGCATAGAGTGCGGCTTTTCCTGAAGTGGAGATGGCCGAGGGTAGCCACATGGTGAGGTATACGGCTCTGCTGCCCCGCGGTTCGGTGCCACGGCTAGGCAGAAGCTGGTGGCTACAGCCTGCCAAGGCGAGAGAAGAGCTGGCCTGTGCAGGGTGCCTGGGCTCAGGCTGCTGCTGCGGATGAGTCCTGCCCAAAGCCTCCGCAGCGCCGCCTGCCTGGTCTCCACCAGCTCTGTGATACAACAGGCCCTCTTTGAGGCCAGCTGCCCAGTGGACCCCACCTCACGGTGGCAGCCCAGGGATGTGGGAGCTGGTCTTGAGGTCTGGAGTCTGCGTGCCTCTGGCCACCTCACCAAGGCCTAAGTGGGAGAAGGTCAGGAAGACTGACAAGCAGCCCCGGCAGTGGCACCATGTCCAGTCCAAGCCACGCATGGCCACTGGTAACCAGGGGTCAACAGGTCATAACATTGCACCTGCAAGAAACCAACAGCAAAGATCAATGTCTGCGCAGCCAGGTCTCATCACAATCCTGACCTGCCCCCCACCCAGAACCCAGCTCTGATTTCTGGTTAGACTGGGCAAAGTGTAGGGAGCCTGCGTGTGTTCAGGGAGTCTGTGTGCGTTCAATGAGCCTGTGTGTGCATTCAGGGAGCCTGTGGCCTGCACCTACTCACAGCTTTGTGGTCTGAAAACGTGATTGTGTGATCAGCCAGGAAACCAAGGAAGTGGGAAAGGGAACTCTTTGTTTTTGTAATTTTTTTAAAAATTTATGTGTACAAGTGTTTTGACTGCATGTAAGTGCACCATGCATGTGCAGTACCACAGAGGCCAAAGGAGGGTGCTGGTTCCCCTGGAACTGGAGTTACACATGGTTGTCAGCTGCCCGTGGGTGCTGGGAACTGAACCTGGGTCCTCAGCAAGAGCAGCCAGTGCTCTCAGCCACTGTGCCAGGTCTCTACTCCCTTGTTTTTTTGAGACAGGGTCTCCTGGTAGCCCAAGCTACCCTGGAACTTATGCCCAGGCTGGCCTTTTTCACAGAGACCTGCATGCCTCTGCCTCTCTAGTTGGTATCGAATGTGTGCCACCACACCCAGCAATGCAACAGATTCTAAAGGTGCAATCTCAGCCCACTGGGGCCAGCCAAGCCCCTGGAAGGTAGCACTCACTGTGACAAGGGCTCTTGGCGCAGTGTGGAGGCCGGGCATGTAGGGTGGCCAGTCAGAAAGGGGTTCACATCTCCGATGCCAATAAGTCCAAACTCAGTCACCGACAGGGCCATCTGTGCCGGAGTCATGGGTTCCACGGGATCCTCACTCAGATCCACATGGCTGGATACAAGGGGCAGGTCCTCCGGCAGAGTAAAGTCCACTGCCAGCCTAGGGCTGGCAGCTGGCTGTGGAGCAGCTGCGGTGGATGGGAAATCAGCTGGGGCAGCCAGGCTGGTGGGCTGCTGGGGCAAAGACACAGCAGGGGGCTCATCCACCTGATGGAACAGACAGGGTCCTGGCTCCGAGGCCTGGGGGTCATCTGAGACCACTGCAGACTGCTCAAGTCCATCTGCTGTGCTGTCCATGCTCAGAGGCTCTGCAGGAAGACCACATGGGGGGGCAGCATTAGTGGGACCTCAGTCCCCACAGTACCAAACCCTATTCTCTTGGATCTACAACCATCTCTGCATGCCCTCCTGGCAAAAACATTACCATAACTGGGCAGGAGAGCTGGCTCAACCGTTAAGAGCACTGGCTGCTCCTGCAAAGGACCGAGACTTGATTCCCAGCACCCACATGGCAGCTAACAACCATGCATAACTCCAGTTGCAGGGAATTGAATGCCCTCTTCTGGCCTCTGTGGGGATTGCACATATGAGTGCACTTACATGCAGCCAAAACACTGACACACATAAATAAATCAGCTATGTGCGCTCACCTGGGGAACCTGTCCTCACTTACAGATGTGCTCCACGTGCGCTCACCTGTGGGCCCTGCCATCACTCACAGATGTGCTCCATGTGCGCTCACCTGGGGACCCTGTCCTCACTTACAGATGTGTTCCATGTGTGCTCACCTGTGGGCCCGGTCCTCACTTACAGATGTGCTCCATGTGTGCTCACCTGTGGGCCCTGTCCTCACTTACACATGTGCTCCATGTGTGCTATCCAGGGGACCATGTCCTCACAGATGTGCTCCATGTGAACTCACCTGGGGACCCTGTCCTCACTTAGAGATGTGCTCCATGTGCGCTCACCTGTGGGCCCTGTCCTCACTTACAGATGTGCTCCATGTGCGCTCACCTGTGGGCCCTGTCCTCACTTACAGATGTGCTCCATGTGCGCTCACCTGTGGGCCCTGTCCTCACTTACAGATGTGCTCCATGTGCGCTCACCTGTGGGCCCTGTCCTCACTTACAGATGTGCTCCATGTGCGCTCACCTGTGGGCCCTGTCCTCACTTACAGATGTGCTCCATGTGCGCTCACCTGTGGGCCCTGTCCTCACTTACAGATGTGCTCCATGTGCGCTCACCTGTGGGCCCTGTCCTCACTTACAGATGTGCTCCATGTGCGCTCACCTGTGGGCCCTGTCCTCACTTACAGATGTGCTCCATGTGCGCTCACCTGTGGGCCCTGTCCTCACTTACAGATGTGCTCCATGTGCGCTCACCTGTGGGCCCTGTCCTCACTTACAGATGTGCTCCATGTGCGCTCACCTGTGGGCCCTGTCCTCACTTACAGATGTGCTCCATGTGCGCTCACCTGTGGGCCCTGTCCTCACTTACAGATGTGCTCCATGTGCGCTCACCTGTGGGCCCTGTCCTCACTTACAGATGTGCTCCATGTGCGCTCACCTGTGGGCCCTGTCCTCACTTACAGATGTGCTCCATGTGCGCTCACCTGTGGGCCCTGTCCTCACTTACAGATGTGCTCCATGTGCGCTCACCTGTGGGCCCTGTCCTCACTTACAGATGTGCTCCATGTGCGCTCACCTGTGGGCCCTGTCCTCACTTACAGATGTGCTCCATGTGCGCTCACCTGTGGGCCCTGTCCTCACTTACAGATGTGCTCCATGTGCGCTCACCTGTGGGCCCTGTCCTCACTTACAGATGTGCTCCATGTGCGCTCACCTGTGGGCCCTGTCCTCACTTACAGATGTGCTCCATGTGCGCTCACCTGTGGGCCCTGTCCTCACTTACAGATGTGCTCCAGGTGCGCTCACCTGTGGGCCCTGTCCTCACTTACAGATGTGCTCCATGTGCGCTCACCTGTGGGCCCTGTCCTCTCTTACAGATGTGCCTCATGTGCGCTCACCTGTGGGCCCTGTCCTCACTTACAGATGTGCTCCATGTGTGCTCACCTGTGGTCCCTGTCCTCACAGATGTCCTCCATCTGTACTCACCTGTGGTCACCTCTGTGTCAGGCTCCTGCTCAGTGGGCATCTGGGCAGGGCCTTCGGGCTCCAATCCATCCAGGTCCTGCTCGGTATCTCTGTGCAAAGAAGACTGTGAGTAGGACTCCAACACCACCCCACACCCCAGACCCACCCTGGCCAGACAGCCAACATGAACACGCACGTGGTTCCAGATGAGACAAACTTCCTCCGGCCTAGCCGTGTTTGCTGGGCAAAGTAGTCATAACGTTCAGACTTCTTCCACAGGTAGTAGTATTCCACACACTCACCCACTGACCGTGTGCGTACCTGCATGTACCAACATGAACTGGTTTGGCTGCAGGCCACAGGGTGGCAGGAAGGTCTCTTCCCCCCACCACTCAGAGCCAGAACCTTCCTTCAGGGCCCCACGAGAACCCCCACGGCATCCAGCTGGACGCTATGTACCCCTACACTCTGTTTGAGCCCAACAGTATAGGTCAGGCCCTTCTTTCCCTATGTGACATCACCTGACAAGTTCACAGCAGGGTCCTATGCAGCACCTGCCCCACCCCCCAGACCAACACACCCATGGCAGCTCACTCCCCACGAGCTGGGGAGTACAGCAGGTACAGTGAACCAAGTGCACAATCACCATGGACAAAGTTGAGCCAAAAACCAGACACAGAAATCCAATTAATGTTCTGAGGGAGAATGGCCCACACCCAGGGCTGGGAATCCCGGAATCAAAGCCATCCTGATAAGAGAGCCCTAGCTGCTTGGGGGACTGGGTGCTATGAATATGCACTGTCAAACCAAGTAAAGTTGGAGTCACCCAAGAGACACAGCCCACCCTCAATGTGGGTGACACTATTCTATGAAAGGAAGACAGAGCCAGACTGAGTGTGCCACAGAAGGGGCTCCCGCTCAAGACCACCCAGGAAGTGACGCCCAGCCAGGGTGCACAGAGACACAAGATGGCAGCCAGGGTGCACAGAGACACAAGATGGAGGCCAGGGTGCACCGAGACACAAGATGGCAGAGCTCAGCAGCACCACATACGGCACTGGTTTGCAGATGGCAAAATGCAAGTGCGACTGGGTTGTGGAGACTGGCACCCACGTACCAGAAAGCTGCCAATGCCAGGCAGTTCGTAGCAGAGTCAAGTACTCTGCCAGGAGGCCCTGAGAGGCCACCGTGCAAAGCCAAGAAACCCAAGTTGCAAAGGGAATACCAACCAGGGCCACGGCACGGGTAGCCAGAAAGTCAGGTGGCGCTCTGACCTCTGCTGAACCAGCTCTCTAGCCCGTCCTGAACCAGCTCTCTAGCCCGTCCATTCCTCCCTTTTGGAATGGGAATGGAATTATGCTATTGTATTTTGGAAGTATGTAACTTATATTTTGAATCCTCAGAGTTGACAGTTAAGAAAGATTGCCTAAACAAGTCTCAGAGATCACAGAGACTTTGGGCTTGTGAATGGTGTTGGTGCTGCGAAAAATTAGAAAAGAACTATGCATTTTGTATTATGAGATAGCCAAGAGTCTCTGAAGAGCAGGGATGGAATGCTGGGTCAACAGGCAGTGTCAAGTGACGTGGACTTCTAATGTTAGGTCAGTCTTGGTGAGCTGACTGGATTTGCAGTTGCCTGGGAGATACATCCCTGGGTCTACGTAAGGATCTGCAGAGAGATGCACAGAAGACAGGAAATCCACCCTGAATGGTGGCACCATCCCACAGGCTAGGACCCACCACCAGGCCTTCCCTGCTGTGATGGGACCTATGTTCAAATTATGAGCCAAGTAACCCTTCCCTTCCTTCAATTCCTTGTCAAGAATCTGGTCACAGAAGCAAGGAAAGTAACCAATGCAGACAGGGCAGCAGGCATGGCTGGCAGGCTGAACGCAGAGGGCAAAAACTCCAGTGGACACCAGCAGTTTCTCCGGGGTGGGGAGGGACATCATTCCATCAGAACCCCAGGGACGGACGTCCACAGGAGCCCCCCACCCGTATGTCCACAGGAGCCTCCCACCCGTATTTCCACAGGAGCCCCCCACCCATAGTCTATGGGAGCCTCCCACCCGTATTCCATGGGAGCCTCCCACCCGTATTCCACAGGAGCCTCCCACCCATATGTCCACAGGAGCCTCCCACCCATATGTCCACAGGAGCCTCCCACCCATATGTCCACAGGAGCCCCCCACCCATAGTCCACAGGAGCCTCCCACCCATACATCCACAGGAGCCTCCCACCCATAGTCCACAGGAGCCTCCCAGGAGCCTCCCACCCATACGTCCACAGGAGCCTCCCACCCATAGTCCACAGGAGCCTCCCACCCATATGTCCACAGGAGCCTCCCACCCGTATGTCCACAGGAGCCCTCCCCAACGTCCTCTAGCCCACAGACCCACCCCCAGCCAATGTGCAGTGTGATACACAGCACCTCGAAATATCTGGACACTCCTCCTGGTGTGGGGTGGGCCACCCCTGGAGGGCAGGCCTCGTACCCACAGAGGGAGGCTCTTCTCTCAGGCCCACAGTGAATCTGTCATAAGAGCCAGGCCAGGCTGTGTCCAGCCCTCAGCCTATGGCAGCGATGGGTTGACTTGACAGTGAGCAGGTGTGACGCGACCCCCAGAAGAGGACTCTGAGGCCCCGTAGGAATGTATCCCCATGGCGCACGGCTGCGGTAGACCTGGGCTGACAAGCAGCAGGGACAACGAAGCACAGAGCTGAGGCCAGCAGCACGCTGCAGGAAACAGAGACCCGAGGGACGGCTGGGGAAGGGCAGGGCTCACGGTGGGCATTTGAAGGCAGGGCGGAGTGACTGTGGGGGTGCAGCGTCAGCCACAAGAATCCTGTCCTCTTAGGGGACAGGGAAAGGCCCTGCCTGGTCAGTGTGGCACCATGCAGAGGGCGACCTAGGAGCCAGGGCAGGAGCCAGCAGGAGGGGGCGCCTCACCTTGTTGGCCTGGATCAAGTGGAAGTTCTTTCCGTGAACTCGGAAGCCATGCTCAAAGTTCCTGCACTCCTCCTCGCTCCAGGCACAGAGCCCATCTGCAAACACAGGGAGGTGGTCACCTAGCTGAGTGGACCACAGGGGGCAAGGCGGGGAGCCGAGGGCTACAACTCACCACGGATCACCTTCACATTGAACCTCAGCCGACGCAGGGCCTCCTCCACGTTGAAATTACACTTTACCAGCTCATACAGTGCCTGGGGCAGAGTGCAATTCACCTTACCCACTGTCCACCAGGGCCAGCACAGAGCACACCCCCACCATGGCCCCCAGAGCCTCACGCCGAACTCCCACCACAACCCCCACATGGTGTTTGCAGCACAGCCTCACGGGCCATGTTGGGACGTGTCTGCACACACCAGGGTGACACAGGGCACCCACACCATCACACTGTCCACACTGCCTGATTACTACCCCAGGCTACTGCATTTGCAAAGCAACCTGAGTGACCAGACCTGCTCGCTGTCCTTTACGACCTCGCCCTCCGGGAGCTGGGGGCCGGCCATCTCCTGCCACCTCCGCTTCACCGCCCTGTACAGGAATTCCTCCACCTCCCGCTCAGGGAGCACGTTGGGCCTCCAGAGCAGCTGGTCTTCGCTTTCATAGACTGCATGGGAAGAGGGTGAGGGTCAGGGGGTGGGAAGTGATTCTCAGCCATACCAGGGGAACCACAGGGGGCGGCCTCAGCACCTCAGTCCTGGGGCTGGGTTGCCAGGTCTGAGCCACATGCAGTTCAAAGTCACACGTGGGCCCAGAGTGGACGGCACTGAGGTCAAGGGCAGGAGGCCTGGGGTGGATCTGGGGAAAGAAACCTTGAGGTGCTAAGCCAGTGACTAAACATGACACAGGCAGCTCTGGGGGGCTGTGAGGAAGGGGTGCAGGCAAGGGTGCAGAGCACACACACCCATGAGGTGCTCCCAACCCAACCCCAGGCTGCCCAGACAGGGCAGAGGTGGCCCCAGACATGACTCAACCCCAACCACTGTGTCCTCACCCTGGAAGACTGCCACGTGCTACGTGAGCTCACTGAGAAGTTGGCTCTGGAATGGGGCTGGACCCCCACCTCAGATCCAAGCATGCTTACGTCATGTGTCCTCCAAGGTATGGGAACAGGTTGCCCCCACTCTGATGGGGAGGATAAGACACAGAGAAGCCAAGAGTAAAAGCACTGTGTCTCTGACAACAGCCAGGAGGTGACCATCTCCAACAGACACTACGGCCGTTCTTACTTCGATCGTGTGTGTGCATATGTGCACTGAGTGCAGTACCAGCAGCAGCCAGGGGCTCACTGGGTCTCCAGGACTGCAGTTGAGAAGGGTTGTTAGCCATAGTGTGGGCGCTGGGAAGTGAACTGGTCCGCTGGAAGAGCAGCCAGTGCTCTTAACCACAGGGCCAATGCTCTAGTCCCTGTCAAGCTTTGACCTATCCCACAACTCATCCCTTAGTGTAAGCAGCTTCTGCTTACCATCTGGCTAAGTGTGTGGCTGGGGTTGACTCAGCAGCATCCCCCACGTGTGTCACATGCTGGGTCACCATCTGTGCAGCATTAATAGCAGGGAAGGGTCACTGGGTGACCCATGAAGGCTGCCCTTGGCCCCAATCCCTGCCTCCTCTGCTTCCTGTTGTCCACCATTATGTGAACATCTCCATCATGGGCTCGCACAGCCACAGCAGTGTCTCCGCCCAATCACACGGGGCTGAACAACCAGGGACTGACAATCTGAAACCGTGTGTGAGCCAAAACAAATCCTTTAGGACAGCAAGACAGCTCAGCACAAACCTGAGTTACATCCCAGGAACCCACAGCACAGAAAGCCAGTTCCCAAAAACTGGCCTCTGGCCTCCACACAGATTACTGAGGTGTGCACGCACACACACACACACACACACACACACACACACAAAAGCATATGAACATGTACACACAACATATACACACAAACATGCACACATTCACACACATGCTTATACATATACACATACATATACATTCATGCATATAAGCATGCACCCACATTCTTAGACACATGCATTTAGACATGCACACACATACATACATGCGTGCACACACGCACACATTTATGCGTGCGTACACATACATGCACACACACATGCGTGCACACACACATGCACTAATAATAAATAAATAAAATGTTTGTTATTTTTTTGGTCTTTTTGAGACAGGGTCTCCCTGTAGCCTCAGCTGGCCTGGAACTCACTCTGTAGACCAGGCTGGCCTGGAACTCATAAAGATCCGCCTGCCTCTGCCTCCCAAGTGCTAGGATTAAAGGCATGCGCCACCACACCCGGCTAATAATACATTTTTTTTTAATTTTTTTTTTTTATTAATTTTATTTAGTTCTGTATGTGTGTGAATGCACTGCCTGCATGCAAGTCTGTGCACCCGTGCCGTGCAACGCCGCGGTGGTCAGAAGAGGGTCTCGGATTCCCCTGGAGCTGGAGTTCTCCTGGAATTGGAGCTTCAGACGGCTCTCGGCCGCCATGTGGGCGCTGGGGATCGAACCCAGGTCCTCTGTAAGAGCAGTCGGCGCTCTTAACCGCTAGGCCATCTCTCCAGCCCCCTAATAATACATTTTAAACGAACCTTGCAGTTTCTCTAAGGCATTTGGTCACAGAAACATGGAAGTGACCCACCCCTGCCCACAAGAGGTTGCTCCACCACCCTATCTGGAAAGTCCCAAATGCGCCCTAAGTGTAGTTTGCAGTCAGAGACCAAATTGGCCAGAAAGCGGACACCAGCAGCCTGCCGTACTGCAGGGCTGCGCTGCAATGAGGGGACGCACCCAAACATCCCAACCCGAGCCAGTGCACACAGGACACCTGACAGAACACCTCTCATTCCCAGCTAACTAATGTCTGCAGGGGCACAGAGGGGCTGCACACGTGACATGGCTGGATGCACTCCACAGTCACCTGGAGCAGGACCCATGAGCAAAGTCAAGAAAGAGGCAGGGGCCAGCAAGGGGGCTCGGCAGGTGAAGGTGCTCACCACCAACCTGACACCCCAAGTTTGATCCCTGGGACCCCCATGGTAGGAGAGAAATGACTCCTGCAAGTGTCCTCTGACTTCCACATCCATGCCTGCTCATGCACACGCCCACATATACATAAACAAATCAGAAACAAAAAGAGTGGCTGGAGACCTGGCTCAGTGGTTAAGAACACTGGCTGCTCATGCAGAGGACGTGGGTTTGGTTCCCAGCAGACACATGGTGGCTAACAATCACCTATAACCCCAGTGCCAGGGGATCTTCTGGCCTTTGCAGGCATTGCACACACGGTGCACTTACATATATGTAGGCAAAACACTCACCCATTAAAAAAAAATATATCAGGACTAGATAGATGGCTCAGTGGTTAAGAGGGCTAGCTGCTTTTGCAGAGGACCCAGGTTTAATTCCTAGCACTCACATGGTAGCTAACAACAATCTATAACTACAGTTCTAAGGGACCCAATTGGCCTCTGCAGGCACTGCATGACACATACCCACCTACAGGCAGGCATTATGTAAACTCATACACATAAAATAAAAATAATAAATAAAGCCAGGCATGGTGGAGCATGCCTTTAATACCAGCACTCGAGAGGCAGAGGCAGGCAGATCTTTGTGAGCTCAAGGCCAGCCTGGTCTACATATTGAGTTCCAGGACAGCTGGAGCTACAGGGAGACCCTGTCAATAAACAAACAAACAAACAAACTTTTTAAAATTAATCAATCAAAGCCAGGTGTGGTGGCACATGCCTTTAATCCCAGCACTCATGAGGCAGAGGCAGGCCGATCTTTGTGAGTTCAAGGCTAACCTGGTTTAGACAATGAGTTCCAGGCCAGCCTGGTCTACACAGTGAATTCACAATCAAGCCCACACTGCTGCACTCTCCTGAGAGTTGGGAGGAGGACCCACAAGCTGGAGAGCCCTGGGAATATAGTCCTCCCAGAATGTGTCCCAAACATGCAAACAACCCCCACCAAGAGAATGAGAGAACGCAAGCGAGGGGAGGGAGGGGAGACTGCACGTGGCAGCCTTTTGCCATATCATAAGGGTGCTGAGCAGAGGGTCAAGTCCACAGTGCAGGCTGCTGATGAGGAGAGGGAGGACTTGGAAGTATCCATATGTTGGGGAAACTTTGCCCCCAAGTGGGGATAACCTTGACAAACATGTCCACTCAGCAACATGCCCACAGCACACACAGTGTGGACAAAGCCCACAGAGGTGACACTGAGGCCAGGGGCAGCCCAGTCTGTCACAAGCCTGGGATGTGCTCGGGCTGGGTCCATCCTGGGGCTTGGGCCAAGGGGACAGCGGGCACATGAGGCTCTGCTGCAGAGGTTTCACATGTCTCTGCCCTGGGTCTTTCTGAGCCTATGGCAGACCCACCGAACACAGCCCATGTGTCAGCAAGCTCCCAGCCCCCTGACCCCCCACCCTGTCTCGCCTGTCTCACCAGGTCCCTACTATCAGGGGGGAAGATGTCCAGACAGTGGCCAACCTCAGGAGGCAACAATTAGGGGGACACAGGGACTTCAAGTTTTGAGAGACAGGACCAGAGGCCAACAGGAGACATTGGGTCCACATAGGGAGGGGGGCTCCCGGCAGGGACACTGGGCCCATGTAGGGAGGGGGGCTCCCGGAAGGGATACTGGGCCCACGTAGGGAGGGGGGCTCCCGGCAGGGACACTGGGCCCACGTAGGGAGGGGGGCTCCCGGCAGGGACACTGGGCCCACGTAAGGAGGGGGGGCTCCTGGCAGGGACACTGGGTCATTAGGAAGCCCTCAGTGGGCCTCCCTTACCTCTGGAGACCCCCGCCCTATGAGCCTCCCTCTGACCCTTGGGGCCCCTGAGCCCCTGGACAGGATTCCATGTGGTTCCCTGGCCCACTTACGCTTGTCGCAGTGTCGATTCAAGTACAGATTGTTGAGGTCAGCTTGAAACTGGGGCCCCACCATGATCTCCTGCAGAACCAAGGGCCAGGTTAGGGCTCTAGGGAAGTGACCCGACGGGCTCTAGGGAAGTGACCCGACGGGCTCCAGGGAACTGAGCGGACGGGCTCCAGGGGGCCGAGCTGGCGGGATCTAGGGGGCCGAGTTGACGGGCTCTAGGGGCCGAGCTGACGGGCTCTAGGGAGCCGAGCTGACAGGCTGCTGGACCCCCACAGCCGTGCTGGACTCTAAATAGAAAGGCTGCTGCCTGTGGGTCTGTCTGCTGATGCCCTCCACTGTGCTCTGGGATGCAGAGGCCTGGGTGTAGGTGAGGGACAGCTCCATGCTGTCTGCCCAAGCAAGCCTCAACAGGATGCTGAGGGGCAGCTGTGAAGGCAAGGCCCAGGTCCAAGGAACCACAGTGGGCCCTCTGCCCACTGTCGGGAGCCACTGTCCCCTCCAGAGAAGGAGCACAAAGCTACAGAGGCTCTGGGAAGTACTCGGGCAGCATGGCACAGCCACGAACCTTTTTACACTTGTTGCCAGGAAGAGCGTCCTCTTCAGCATCGGAGGAGGCTGAGGACCCGGGGTCCTTGTTACCAACCAGGAACCGGGCTGTGGAGAGGGAGGCAATGAGGGGCACCCACCAGCCGCAGTGCCAGCCACCCCAGGAGTCCTTGATGACAGCTCTACTTGCAGCCTCCACCCAACGCTGTGACACCCACACCCCACCACCATTCCAGGAAGGGGCTGCTCAGATGCTAGAAGCCAGCAAAGGCTGGCAGGCCCTAGGGGCACCTGACAGGTTGGGATCACCATCCATCAACTGCCAAGCAGACTCTCTCCTGTCTTGCTCATACCAATGTCACTCCACGTTGGGGCTGGAACTGCAGCTCAGAAGTTAAGAGCTGCTCCTGAAAGGACCTAGGTTCAGTGCCCAGCACCCACACGGCTGCTAACAACACTCTGTAACTCCAGTTTCAGGGTGTCTGATGCCCTCCTCTGGCTTCTGCAGGTACGAAACGCATGTGCGTACAGGCAGGGAAGCCTTCTACACACAATCACTGGGTGGCCAGCTTCACAGGCCAGGACCCTGGCCTCGCTGGGCCATCCCGGTATCTACCTACAGGGCACCCCAATCCCGGCTGTCCACATAGGCACAGCTGTGGTGGTAGAAGGGCCAGGAGCACCTACATGAGCTCTGGTTAGGAAAGAGGTCCGAGGCCTCATGGGAGGTGACAGATGGGGTGAGGTCATCAGCCAAGGACTGTGTCTCTTCCTCCTCTTCCCCTGAAAGCAGGTCCTTTGCAATCTGCACCTTAACAACACAGCAGTTTTCGTCAGAATTTCAGTGACAATACCAAGAACCCACGACTGCCACGGTGTAGGGGAAAGAGGCAGCAGACCTGGCGCCAACCCCATTAGACCCACCCACCCCCTGTACTAGCAGACCTGGCGCCAACCCCATTAGACCCACCCACCCTCTGCACTCGCAGACCTGGCGCCAACCCCATTAGACCCACCCACCCCCTGCACTCGCAGACCTGGCGCCAACCCCATTAGACCTACCCACCCTCTGCATTTCAGCTCCCTTCCCAGTCCCTCCTCCCAGGGATGGCACCCAGTATCCAGACCAGCATGTCAGTCAGTTCAAGCCCAGGGCAGGGTGGCCATGGCTGTGCCAGCTAGAGCTGTGGACAGCAGCCCTGAGCCTGGCCCCCCAGACCTGGACCCAGTGTCCCCCATCCTGGACCTGCCCCATGCCCTCCCCCCAACAGTCCTGGGCTGGGTGTCCCCCATCCTGGACCTGCCCCATGCCCTCCCCCCAACAGTCCTGGGCTGGGTGTCCCCCTATCCTGAGCCCAGGCTCCTCCATCCTGGGCCCACAACCCCTCCTACTCAGCTCCTACACTAGGGGAGGCAGGTATAGGCCTTGCCCTGGGGCCTGTCCAGTGGAGACACCACTCACCTTGTCCAGGGTCATGTCTGGGAGGGTGCGGGGCGTGTCTCCACCCTCACTCTCCTGCTCTGAGATGGGGTCTGATGCCTCGTAGCCGTAGAGCGCCAGCAGCTCATCTAAGGGCAGGTCACTGCTCTGGAAAGGGGTGCAGGGGCCATCAGCAGGTGCAGCCTGTGGTTCTACCTGAGTCCCAATAGCCACCACAACCAGGACCTCTCATCAGCCCTCGGCAAGTCCCTACGGGGCAATACTGCCTACATCCAGACTGGCAGAGGAGACAACACAGGGGCCACCCGGCAGGCACATATATGGACAGACCTAGGCCCATGCACAGCTAGGAAAAGAAAACCCAACACCTGCTTCTGACTGAGAGAAAACTCAACTTGGAAACCCGTAAACAGAGATGCATCACATTGCTGTGCTAACGAGTACATACCTGTGTCCCAGACCAACAAAGGGTTCAATTGCACTCCCTCCCAGGCAGCGCTGCTGGTTGGGGGCCCTCCTCAGCTGCCAGCTTCCTACCTGCCCCCTATTACTTGGTACCCCAACTCTTGCCTGACTCACCCAGGGTTCTGACCACAGAGAGAACCTCTAGGCCCTCCCGGCCCTGCCCATCTAGACCCGCAGGTCGAGCAGCACTGTGTGATGTCATCTCCTCACTGACACCAGGACACAGCGACTTTAGAAAACCTCGCTGTGGCACTCCTGGATGGGAACCCCTCTGCTGCTGAGAAGGGTAGCTGGCAAAGCCCACGGTATCCTAATCTGCTGCAGTCTCCTTCAAGCAAGACAATGAATTAGAAGTGTGGATTTGGGGCTGGAGAGCAGTTACGGGAACTTAAATGCTCTTACAGAGGAGCCAGGTTTGATTCCAGCACCCACATGGCGGAAAACAACCATCCATAACTCCAGTTCCAAGGGATCTGATGCCCTCTTCTGACCTCCACAGATACTGCATAACACGGGTGCACTTACATACATGCAAGCAAAACAATCATCACATAAAAAGAAGTCAGGTGGGACCCCTGCCTGAAGGGACTGCAGAGCCTGACGCTGGCTTTCGGTGGCACTTAGGGTACAGGGCAGGCCCCAAGGCCAGTGGTTCTAGCATGCTGTGGACAGTGCTGTGTGCCAGGACGGGATGCTGTGTGCCCGGAGCTGGACCACACGGCAGCCAGGGGGATTAAAGTTCACAGTACCTGCGAGATGAAGTCCTTGTCCAGCCCCTCCTCAGGTCTGCCGGGGCACTGTGAGGTCTCCACGCACCCCTCCCTCAGACTGCAGTTCTGTGACAGGATCTCCGTGAGGTTGAACTGATGGTCTGTAGAGCCCATGGATACCACTGTGGAAAAGACTCGGGTGGGTGAGCAGAGCCCTGGCCCCACTTTAAGAAGGGGGCCTCACAGTTGCCCAGGCCAAAGCCTGGGCATGTCCCATGTACGCTGGTCACTCAGCTGGGTCAGCCTCCAGCAGGGACCCAAGGACCCAGGGGCAATGGGTGCCTACAGGGAAGCATGATGGGGATGTCAACACGGGCTTCAGGCAAGCAAAGGCTTGTGGATTGGATGAGGTCGGTTAGAACGGGCACAGGATCCAGATGGGGGTAGCTTTGGAGTGGACTGGAGAGGGCAGGTATAGGGGGCATGTGGACTCGATAGCAGTGGGTACAGGGAATGTGAACTGGACTTGGTGGTTCTGGAGGGGCATTCGGATTGGACGGGGTAGGTACTGGGGTCTCCTAAGTATATATATAGGGGTCTCCCTGTGCTGCTTATGGTGACAGAAATTCTATCACTTCACCCCCATAGGCCCATAGCTAGAGACGATGGGAGCAGGCGACCAACTCAGGAAGGGGCCTTCATGGCCACCTCCCGTTAGCCAGTCACCCTCCTGCAACTCTAGGGACAGGGAGTGTCCTGACCAATGTGCACACAGACACCCAATGAGGGACACTGAACCTCCCTGGACTCTGAGGGTACCCATCCCTGTTCAACCAGGCAGGGGAGGACCAGGGCAAAAGGCCAGTACCTGCTGTGCTCTGTAAGCTGGGCTCTCGGGGACACAAGCTGTGCGCCAGGCAGGAGGCCGAGCAAGGACTCTGCGTCTCCAGTGAGGAGGCCTGCAGAGAAGACAGGGCTCAGTTAGCCAGAACTCCTCTGGACCTTAGCATGGTAGCTACTTTTATTTTATTTTATTTTAATGTGTATGAGTGTATTGTCTGCATGTATGTAAGTGCACCTATGTCCCACAGAGGCTAGAAGGTGTTGGATTCCCCTGGAACTAGAGTTAAAGACAGTTCTTAGCAGCCATGTGGATGCTGGGAATCGAACCCGGGTCCTCTGCAAGAACAGTCGGCACTCTTAACCACTGGGCCATCTCTCCAGCCCTGAGCCCGTTTTTTAAAAACTTTTTTCATGGGAACTATTTGAATCTGGCTCCCTGGTAACCCTGAGGGCTGCAGGGGACTCTTCAGTGTTGAGACAATCCAACCCCAGCTACAGTGTGGAGGAGCCTTAAGACATGGGGCTCAGCCACCAATCACATACAAAAACGGTGAAGCTGTAATCCTACTGATAGAAAAGGAGAAAACAGGCAAATCCAAAGAGCTGGGTGCCAGTGGCTGGGAGAGATGGAGTTCTAGAAATGAAGGCAGTGGTTGGACAGGTCTGCGTGCTAAACGCAGGCCAGAGGAAGACATCGCCTGGCGAGGGGCAGAGGCCTGGTGAGCCCCTTCCACATTTGTGTCCTCCTCACTTCTGTCAACCTGGACCTTTAGGTCCCATCAGATGCAGAAGAATGACATGGAATGCAGAGCAGGTGCCTCTTCCCAACTTTGGTAAAACCCATCTTGTTCTCAACAGAAGCATCGCAATCCCTAAGATTAGGAAAGTGACTCCAGAGTATGGGAAGCCAGCTCAGGGTTAAAAGCACTGGGTGCTCCTGCAGAAGACCTTGGTTTGTTCCGTTTCCAGCACCCACTTGGTGGCTCACAACTGTCTGTAACTCTTGTTCCATGGGGATGCCCTCCTCTGGCCTCCACAGGCATTGCATGACATAGGTGCACTTACATGCAGGCAAATATTATTAGTACATGTAAAAGTAAAATTAAAACAAATAAAAAACATTTTTCTTAAAAAAGAATAAGAGCCAGGTATGGTGGACGCCTTTAATACCAGCACTTGAGAGGCAGAGGCAGGCGGATCTCTGTGATTTCTTTTTTTCTTTTTTTTTTTTGGTCTTTTCGAGACAGGGTCTCCCTGTAACCCCAGCTGTCCTGGAACTCACTCTGTAGACCAGGCTGGCCTTGAACTCACAAAGATCCGCCTGCCTCTGCCTCCCAAGTGCTAGGATTAAAGGCGTGCGCCACCACGCCCGGCAAGGATCTCTGTGATTTCAAGGCCATCCTGGTCTACATAGCAAGGTCCAGGACAGCCTGGGGCTATAGGGAAACCCTGTCTCAAAAAGATTAAAAAATAATAACAGAAAAGAAAAAAGAATATTACACAGGCTTTACAAGCTAGACTTGTTTCCATTAAAAAAAGAAAGTGAACTGGGCGTGGTGGCGCACACCTTTAATCCTAGCACTTAGAAGGCAGACGCAGTTGATCTCTGTGAGTTCAAGGCCAGCCTGGTCTACAGAGTGAGTTCCAGGCCAGCTGGGGCTACAGGGAGACCCCGTCTCAAAAAGACCAAAAAAAAAAGAAAGTGACTCCACTTATGACAGCTGAGGGGTGTAGCCACCTGGGACTCCCACAGCAGAACAGTCATACTCGCATGTGACACGCATCATAAGATGGGGACCCCACTCATAAGATGGGAGTGTCATCTCAAGGGACCACCACAGCCACCGCTTCCTGGATTGTGGAAACTGAGAGGCTGATTCTGAACATCGTGCAGAATTGAGGGTCTCAGAAGAACCATAGCCATCTCAAAATGGGGGCGCTGAAGACCTGAGAGATCACTACAGAGCCCTGGGCACCAGCAACAGGGTGGTGCTGGCCCATGGACAGGCACAAGTCGGGGGACAGAACTGAGATGTCAGAGGTAAACTCTCCCACTGATGGCCTGAACAAGTCCACACAACAGAACAAAAGGCCCACTTAGCAGACACAGTGTGACAGCCCTCATGGAACGGACATACCACCATACATCTGTATTTCTGTGGGGTTTTGTTTCTTTGATTCCTTTACTATAGTTTTTTTTTTGGGGGGGGCGGTTTGTTTGTTTTTGTTAGGGGACTCCTGGTAGCCACAGTTTGCCTGGAACTTACTACACAGACAAGGCTGGCCTCCATCTCACAGAGATCTGCCTGACTTCTGCCTCCCCAGTGCTGGGATTGAAGATGTGTATGAAAGCTGTTTGTGCAGTTTGGAACTCTTCTGGGAGGGCTGGAGAGATGGCTAACCAGTTAAGAGCACTGGCTATCCTTGTAAAAGACCCAGGGACAAAAGGGAGACCCTGTCTCAAAAAGGCAAAAAAGACAAAAAAAAAAAAAAAAGAAAAAAAGGAAGACAACCCAGGTTCAAACCTCAGCACCTACATGGTGGCTAACAACCACCCATAACTCCAGTTCCAGGGAGAGGATCTGACACCCTCTCCTGTCCTCTGTGGGCACTGCATGATTCATGCTCTTACACACATGCAGGCATAACACTCGTACACATAAAATAAAAATAAATAAATGAATAAATAAATGAATAGTAATTTAAAAGTTTTCAAATTTTGCCAGCACACAGAAGGCAGAAGTAGGTGGATCTCCGTGAACTCAAGGCCAGCCTGGTCTACATAGTGAGTTCTAGGTCAGCTGGGGCTACAGGGAGACCCTATCTCAAAAAGACCGAAAAAAAAAGTTTAAAATTTTTAAGCGTATGAAGGTTTTGCCTCCCTCTATGTATATGCACCACAGGTGTGCAGTGCCCACAAAAGCCAGAACAGAGCATCAGATACCCCAGAACTGGAGTTAAGGATGGTTGTTAGCCGCCATGTATGTGCTGGGAACCAACCAAACCCAGGTCCTCTACAAGAGCAGCCAGTGCTCTTAAGCACTGAGCCAGCTCTCCAGCCCCATGTTAACTCTTCAACAGTGCAATGACAAAGATGGAAATGGGATCTGCATCTATCTCTCCAAAGACAAACACTTACAGAACTAGCCTTGAGACAACGTCCAGCTCCCTGTCAGAACGGAAGCACCACATTTCACAAGATGGGAACTAGCAACCCAAGAGCTGGAGGCATCGGCACCCACACCTCAGGAGAAGGCCATTCTCAGTGGTTAGACATGGAAAGCTCTAACATCCAGCCACTGACAAACAAAAACAGCACAGTGGAATATCACACAGTCATGAACAGTGAGTATCACACAGTCATGAACAGGACCAAGGCTGACACATGCCACAGCCTGGAGGGTCTCTCAGGGCATCATGTTCAGTGAGAAACACTGACAAAAGGCCACAGTGCTGACAAAAGGCTCCGTGACAGGAAATGCTTAGAGCAGAAGAATGCGGAGACAGGAAGCAGGTTTGTGGGGGCCAGGGAGATGATAGGAGTGACAGGACAGTTCCTGGGGATGTTTCTTTGGGGGTGATGCTCTTGAATTGATTATGCTGTTACATGACTCTGAAAATACCAAAAGACACTGAACTGTACCACACTAAAATGGGGGGTGGTGCAGGGTGCATCTCAGCAAAGCTGCTGTGGAGAGTTAGGAGTAAAGACAGTTTAAAACTTAAAACAGGATTGGGGCTGGAGAGATGGCCTAGCGGTTAAGAGCGCCGACCGCTCTTACAGAGGACCCGGGTTCGATCCCCAGCACCCACATGGCGGCCGAGAACCGTCTGTAACTCCAATTCCAGGAGAACTCCAGTTCCAGGGGAATCCGACACCCTCTTCTGACCTCCATGGCATTGCATGACATGGGTGCACAGACCTACATGCAGACAGTACATTCATACACATACAAAAATAAATAAAATTAAATAAATAAATAAAATTTTAAAAAATTAAAAAAAAAAACTGTCTTTAGTGCTGGGCATGGTAGCGCACACCTTTAATCCCAGCACTCAGGAGGCAGAGGCAAGCAGAACTCTGTGAGCTCCAGGACAGCTGGGACTAAAGGGAGACCCTGTCTCAAAGATGCAAAAAAAAAACACCTTAAAACACTTGGGGCTGGAGAGCTGGCTCAGTGGTTAAGAAGCACTGGCTGCTCTTGTAGCGGACCCAGGTTTGGTTCATAGCACCCACAAGGCAGCTAACAACTATCCACAACTCCAGTTCCAGGGGAACTGACGCCCTCCTCTGAGGGCATTGCATGACATGGGTGCACTTATGTATACACAAGTAAAACATTCATGTACAGAAAATAAATATTTTTTGTTTGGCTGTTTGTTTGTTTTGGTATTTTTGAAACAGGGTCTCCCTTTGGTCCCAGCTGGCCTGGAACTCAGTATGTAGACCAGGCTGGCCTTCAACTCACAGAAATTTGCCTTCCTCTGCTGGGAATAAAGGCATGCACCACCACACCCAGTTTTGTTTTGTTTTGTTTTTAAGGCAGGGTCTCTCTGTAGCCCCAGTTAGCCTGGAACTCACTGTGTAGACCAGACTGGAGACTGGCCTTGATCTCCCAGGTCCTTGCCTGCCTCTGCCTCCTGGGGCCTGATATTAAAGGTGTGTGCCATCACGTCCAGCAAAGAGAAATCAATCCAACATGTCTGCTCCATTAAAATCCTCGTGGACCCCTCAGACCCGGGGGCTTTCCCAGAGCTGCGCTGATTAATGCATCTCTCATCTCCCAGCAGAGAAGCTTCCCATGCAGCGATGGTGATCAACACAGAGTAAGTCTCCAGACTGCTTATCCCTGACTAGGACACTTGTATCAAACTTCTGCCCCGCCTCCCCACCCCGCACAGAAGGCTCAAGGATCACTGTGGAAAACTGAGCAGAAACATTGTAGGAGCCAGAGCAGGGAGATGACCAAAAAGAAACAAAGTTTCCCAGACAGCTGCTCTGTTACTCATATGAACACGGCACAGCCATACACAAATCCCAAGCAAGCTCAAGTCAGAAAAAAATCAGAGCATAGATGGAGGTGGGGGGCGGTAAGAAACCCAACCAGTCCCTGAGAACTGCTGGCAGCTGCTGGCTGCCGGGAAGGGGAGAGTCGGTCTCACTTAAGGGTGAGACTCTTAGTAGGCTGACCAGCCTCCAGCGGATGGAGCCACACCGAAGGCCATTTGGGACACGAACCTTGATGTATACATATTTGAGTACAGAAATTTGGTGGGAGATTAGTAAGAGGGGGCACAAATATGGATGGATAGCTAAATAGAATCAAGATATATGGCGTGAAACCCACAAAAATTCAAATAAAGAAAGGGGGAAAAATGAATAAAACTTAGACCACTACAACCTCAAGAAAAATCAGAAGCCATGCGCCCGGCCTCCCTGGAAGAGAAGAAGGGAAACCAAAGTTCAGTGAGATCGATCACTACTCAGCCACCTTGAGACTCAAAGGAGGCTCATGTCCCTCTCTATGAATGACAGTGCTGCACCCTGGCGGGAGGGGGGATGTCAACGACAGACACACACCTGCAAAAACTTGGCAAGGCTGCATCCTGCCAGGAAACTTCAAGGTTCTAGGTGGAGAACAAGTACAGCCCAATCCACGTTCAGAGGCGTGACCAGTGAGAAAACAGGGGTGGATCAGGCTGAGCATGGTGGCACATGTACGGGGGCACACACGGGCACACACACACGCACGTGCACACACACACACACACACACACACACACAGCGAGTTCGGGGCCAGCTGGGCCTAAAGGAGACCCTATCTCAACAAACAAACAAACAAACAAATAATGAAAAAAAAAATTGGATCAGGTGAAGGCTGACCTGGGACAGCCACAGGGGGCAGAGCAAGGGAAGGGACAGTGCTCAGGGAGGCTGGGGCAGCTCACACAGTGTACCTAGGTGAGGCACCCCCAACTTCCTGGACCGCAGGGGGGCCCTGGCGCTCCTGGCCACACCCCCAGTCCTCTCTCTACATCCCTCATAAGGGGTGCTGTGATGGGGGCTCTGCCAAAAAACTGGTTTTTGCAGGAGTCCTAACAGACACCAAAGGAGACCTCGGCTGGGCAAGAGGTTTGCCACAAGCCATAGTCCAGGAAGAACCGGAAAAAACCTGCTTCAGGTGGTGGGGTCTGCGGCAAGGCTGCCTAAGTCGGGGCTCAAGCAGGGAGGAGTTGAGAGCAACAGATGCCCAGCCAATGGGGGAACCAGGCAGCCTGTTCCCCACAGTCCAGGCCACCAGCCTGGGGCCTCAACTTCATCTCCAGGTGACCTTCAAAGTCCCCCAAACTGACTGGAGCATATAGACATGACAGTGGACAGGCATGTCAACTTTCAAGGGTGGGTCCTAAGCCCTACTTGGAACACTAAAAGGCCAACAACCAGGGCCCTCAGTTCTGTAAGGGGGTGGGAGGGACCTGAAGGTAATCCAGGCAATAAAAAAAACAAACTCTAAGAGTTGTTGTTGGTGGGGTGCATGCATGTGCCTGTACATATGTGTGTGGTTTGGCCTGGAACTCGCTCTGTAGACCAGACTGGCCTGGACCTTACAGAGGGATCAGCCTGCCTCTGCCTCCTGAATACTGGGATTAAAAGTGTGCACCAGCCCACTCTAGAGTTTCATCTCCCAAGAAGGGAGACAGCTGATCAGGGGTCCTATCAAGGTCTCTGGGAACAGAGGAGGAAGAGGGTTGCCATAGAAGCCATCACTCTGATTCTCACAAAGACCTAGACATAGAGCACGGGTGGCACCTGGCTCTTCTCCCAGTATAAGACATGGCCCACAATCCGGCTAGGCTGGGACTGTGGTAGAGAGACAACGTGGCCTTAGAGCTTGGGTCCCAGGCACCTAGTTTCTGAAGCATGGTCTCCATATTTTAAGGAAACCCAAGCAGCAACCACAGCCACATGTTGTAGCCTCTGCATCAACTCCAGGCCCAGTCAGGCACAAGCTGAAACCCATGATGGATGGGCTGAGTGGGGACCCCAAGAACTGCAGGAACCAAGAACAAGTGGGTGCTGAGGAGTTCAAGAACTCTAAGATGACCTATGACATAACAAGGCTCAAGTGAAGTGAACCTCCACCCACATGCCAGGAGAGGGCCTGCTGAGCCAGCCTCATAACTCCACAGTGGCAGCTGGGACATCCTGAGAGGCGGGTTACACCCACCCACACCCACCTGAAACTGGGATACTTATGGACAACAAGCAGGTGGGGCTGGATGATACTGAAAAGGAGAAACCAAGGCATGATGAAGAAAATGGTGGCGCTAGTCCGCTGGGGTCAGTGATGGAGTCTGAGGTCAAGACTGACAGGGGCCAGGAGTGGTGGCGCACGCCTTTAATTCTAGCACTTGGGAGGCAGAGGCAGGCGAATCTTTGTGAGTTCAAGGCCAGCCTGGTCTACAGAGTGAATTCCAGGACAGCTGGGGCTACAGGGAGACCCTATCTCAAAAAGACCAAAAGAAAAAAAAAAACAAACAAACCCAAAACAGAGACACTGGACACTAGGAACATTTTAAGTGCAATTTGCCACAGCATCAAGGTCTCCCAGGCCCTCTGAGCTACCGGAGGGAGGCCACTATCAGACAAGGAAACTGAGGCCGAGTCCTTCAGAATCCTAGGGTCATTGGCCAGATAGGATGTAGGTAGAGGCTGAACAGACTTCAAGGTCTCAGAACCTGCACCCCCTAGCGAACCCTTCAGGAGCGTCTACGACTCAAACACCATCCAGGACCAGAGAAGCCTCTCTGGGGTCCATGAATGCATGCACCCAGCCACGAAGTCCTAAAGAGGTAGCAGCTGACCTGGCTTCCTTCCGCCTGCAATGAGGACTCTGTTTTCCCAGAAGCCCCCTAGGAGCATAACTGGGCTTCCCCGCGTGAGAACTCAGTTTCCCCAGAGACCCCCCCAAGCAAGGAACTGGGGTGCAGGGCTGCAACCCAGCCACTGTGTCCACTTGACCTGACTTCTGCCTGCACGGGGACTCAGTTTCCCCAAAGGTCCCCTAGGAAACAAGTAGGGTACAGAAACATGCACTCGGCCACCATGTCCCGAAGGGGCACCAGCCAACCTGGCTTCTGTCTCATGAAGACTCAAAGTTTTCCCAAAGCAAGGAAGTGGGGTACAGCAACGCGCACTCCGCCACCATGCCTAGGGAGCCCGACTTTTGCCTGCACAGGGCCTCAGTTTCCCCAGAGGCCCAGTAAGCAAGGCAGCGACAGCGCTAAGAACCCCAGGACCAGGAAGGAAGCAGCCCGAGGGATCCAACAGGGCCAGACCCCGGCACCCACGCAGGCCTGCTGCACCCCCACAGGCGCACCGGTGCAGAGCACACGCCGTCCAGAGCCGCTGCCCTGGGGGGCTCGTCGGCCGAGCCGCCGTCCCTGAGCGCAGCCGGCTCCCGGGTCTAGGGCGCCGCGGGAAGGCCCGCGCCCTCCGTTCCAGCGCCAGGCCAACTCCACAGGCGAAACTTTGCGCTCGCGGGGCGCCGCGGACCCGGCGTCCTGCTCATCTCCGGCGTCCCGGGCACGGGGCGGCAGCGCGGCTCCACGCGCCAGCGGCTCTCTTGGGTCACGACCGCCCGAGCCCGGGCCCGCTGTCCCGGGTCTCGAGCCCCGCAGCCCCGCCGCCCGCCCGCGCCTCAGGCCCCGCGCCCCTCCCCCCGCCCGCGCATGCGCCGCGGACAGGGCCTGGGGGGGGTGCGGCTCGCGCTCGTGCCCACGGGGGCTCCGGGGCGCGGGCGGGGGGGCGAGCCGAGCCCGGCCAAGCCGAGCCGGGAGGGCGCGCGGGAGGGGCCGCTTCCCGGGCCGCTCACTCACCTCCGCCATGGCCGTGTATGCGCTGGGAGGCGGCGGCCGCGCTCGAGCCCCGGATGCGATGCAGGGTGCTCATTGGCGGAGGTGATGGAAGGCGGGGCGGGGCGGGTCCGCAGGAGGCGCGTAGTAGGTGTGCGCCGAGCTGGGACTGTCCAGCAGTGAGGGGAACCAAGCAGGGTGGAGGGAGAGGGTGCCTAGGTGAGGGGGAGGGCGCGCAGGTGAGGGGGAGGGTGCGCAGGTGAGGGGGAGGGCGTCCAGGTGAGGGGGAGGGTGCGCAGGTGAGGGGGAGGGTGCGCAGGTGAGGGGGAGGGTGCGCAGGTGAGGGGGAGGGCGTCCAGGCGAGGGGGAGGGTGCGCAGGTGAAGGGGAGGGCGTCCAGGTGAGGGGGAGGGTGCGCAGGTGAAGGGGAGGGCGTCCAGGTGAGGGGGAGGACGCCCAGGTGAAGGGGAGGGCGTTCTTGTCCAGGTGAGAGGGGAGGGTTGCAGAGAGTGAAGGGGGGGAGGGGGGGCGTGCCAAGGGGAGGGGGAGGGTGCGCAGGTGAAGGGGAGGGCGTCGCCCGAGAAGTGGGAGTTTAGGAAGGAAGGGGGAGGGTGCGCGCGAAGGAGGTCTGAGGGGAGGGCGGGAGGTACGAAAGGAACGCTTTTTCCGGTTGGAAATACCCAGGAGGGCGAGTGGAGAGTAAAAAAAAAAAAGGACGTAACGGTGAGAAAGAGGAAGGGTGGGGAGAGAGTCGGGAGGCAATAAGAAAAAAACGCGGGGGTAAGCCTTAAAAAAATGGTCGGTAGGTTTTTTGTGGTGCGGGGCAAACACGACGAAGGGAGTGGACTGTGTTTGCGTCCGACCGCCCCTGACCAGGTGCGTGTCGGTGGCCCTGCGGGCATCGTTTTCGGTCTTCCCACGGAAAAGAAAGAGGTAATTCTTGGTAGTAAGGTTAGCGGAAACCGAAACGTCTGACCTTTGCGTGTAGCAGTTAACCGTCGACCACCCGGGAGGGGCCGATCAACAACGGTTGTCGGATCGGGGAGTGGTGGAAGAATTTGTGGATGAGTGGATGTGGTTTAGAGAGTGGGATGTATTTTAAATTAGTTGATGGGGTTGCGAAGATTTGTCCAAACGAAGTTGCGGTAGTCGATGTTCGCACAAAAAAAAAAAAGTAATTCGTTATTGCTTTCTTCGCTCCGGACTCTCAGAAAAAGGGGCTCCGTTTTCTGAAGGTGGCTCCCAAAAAGACAGGGTGAGGGAAATACCAAGGGCGACGAAAGACATCCAATTCCCCCAGAAGTGTGTTCTTGTAGAAGGTCTGACGCTCAACCCTGGGGGGGGGAAAATTTAGCAAGGTTTCTTGACCACCCGGCAAGGAAAAACGAAGAAAAGAAAAGATGAGGGCAAGCAGAACAAGCAAGGAACAAAGGGGGAAACTGGGGAGACAAAAAAGAAAAGGCACGTGCCTTTCGGGTCCAAAACGGGAACCCGGCGCGCCAAAGGAAGGGGGGGGCAGGAAACAAAAAAGGGGCGCGGGCGCCTAACACAAGAACGCAAAGCGAACAAAAGCCCAACGGACGACCCGCAGCCCAAACCCCTGGAAAACCACAAACCGTCCCCGTTTGCGTTGTGCTAGTCTTCTTTTCAACGAGTAGAGGGAAGGACGCCAGGGGGAAAAAGGAAACTAAGGAAATTGACTACTTATCTTGTAAATAAATTCAATCGAAAACAAGGGAAGGGGAAAGGGACGAAAGAAAAAAAAAAAAAAAGCCGGAAGCAGGGGAAAAAACAGGCAAAAGAAAAGAAAGAACGAAAAAAGAAAAGGAAATAAGAAAGAGTAAAGAGGAAAGAAAGAAGGAACGTTTCGGGGGCTAGAGTTTAAGCGTCAAAACAAAAAGAAGAAACCAGGGCGTAAACAATTTCAGTGGTCTATAAGTCCGCTCAAAAACGGTTTGAATCTATAGGCTGGTGGTTGTGGGGAGGGCAAGAAAAGCTGGGAAAAAGGAAGTAAAGAAAAATAAAAAAATGGGGGAACGCGAGGTGGTCCCCGAAAAAGGTGATGGGGGTGGGGGGAGGTAAAATAATAGAGGAGTAGGCGGCCGTGAAAAGAAGAGGATGGGGAGGCAGAAGTAAAAACAAAAAAAAGAAAAGCGGGTGGTAAACAAACCCCCCAAAAGGAGGAGTTTCATTTTGGAGCTGCCAGAAAGGCCACTGTTACCGGATGTTGGGCGTGTGGATCTTTCGCAAAGGCGCCCCCTCTCAAAAAGACTTTTCGTGGTCTATTCCCGAACCGCCGAAAGGAAAAAAACAAAATAAAAAGCGGACAAACAGAAAATAAAGCCGTGGCGCGCGCGGGGGTCAGAACACACGGGCGGGGGAACGGGGAAAGCGAAGAGACCCCGGGGGCAACAAACCAGGCTAAAGAAGGGACGGCGGGGGGGGAGCAGAGAGAGCGCGGGGAGAAGAGGGACAAACGAGGGCAAAAAAAAAAAAAAAGACGCGCAAAGACAAGGAAAAAGAAAAAAAAAAAAAAAAAAAAAAAAAAAAAAAAAAAAAAAAAAAAAAAAAAAAAAAAAAAAAAAAAAAAAAAAAACTAACCAAACAAAAAAAACCTTAGAAAAAGAAAACAAACAAAAAAAAAAAAAAAAAAAAAAAAAAAAAAAAAAAAAAAAAAAAAAAAAAAAAAAAGAGGAAAAAAAAAAGGAAGATAAAAGGAATGAGCATCAAATCCAAGAAAGCAACAGAACAGAAACACGCACAACGGCGGGAGCAGGTGCACAAGGGGAAACAAAAGAACAAAGGAACGACCAAAAACAACCACGCCAAAGCAAAAAACACCCAGGGAGCCGGAAGGGCCACGAACTCCCAATAGATAAAAAGACAAAACGGCGACGAAAGAAAGGGGCAACAAACGAACGGAGCAAAGACAAAAAAACAAAACGAACAAAATAAACGAACAAAAAGGGAGGAGAAAAGAAGAAACCCGAACGCGGAAACAAAAAACAAACGGGCAACGATCAATAAAAAAAAGTTTCCATGCCTCGCTTTCTTTTCTTATCCGCACAACGGAAAAAAAACATCGGCAACCTTTTCCTTGTCTTCCTCCCCATATTTCCTATTGACAAATTAAGGCCGGCAAAAAGCAAAAACAACGAAAACC
>VZQC01014492.1:981563-998853 GCA_009823505.1 Rhizomys pruinosus
TGGGCTGGGCATGAGCCGGAGGAGCAAGCCAGTGAACAGCATTCCTCCATGGCCTGTGCTTCAGCTCCTGCCTCCAGGTTCCTGCCCTGAGTTCCTGCCTTGGGCTCCCTGAGTGATGAATTGTGACCCAGGAGATGTAAGCTGAATAAACCCTTTCCTCCCCAAGTTGGTGTCGGTCAGAGTGTTTTGTCACAGCAATGGAAGACAAACTAGAACACTGCCCCTCCCACATCACCTCCAGTTCCAGCCAGTTCCAGCAATGGAGGGTTGCTTAGTAAAAGTTCCTCACTCCACTGGAAATCCTTTTTTCTTCAGGTTTCATGCCAAATTGCGGCCTCTTGCCTCCATCCTGCACACCTGCACCTCCACCTGCACACCTGCACCTCCACCTGCACACCTGTGCCTGGTGCTCTGCACACCTGCTCCTCCCCCTGCACACCTGCACCTCCCTCTGCACACCTGTGCCCCCACCTGCACACCTGTGCCACCACCTGCACACCTGTGCCTGGTGCTCTGCACACCTGCACCTCTGCCTGCACACCTGCGCCTCAACTTGCACACCTGTGCCTCCACCTGCACACCTGCACCTCCTCCTGCACACCTGCGCCTCCACCTGCACACCTGCGCCTCCACCTGCATACCTGCGCCTCCTCCTGCACACCTGCGCCTCCACCTGCACACCTGCGCCTCCACCTGCACACCTGTGCCTGGTGCTCTGCACACCTGCTCCTCCCCCTGCACACCTGTGCCTGGTGCTCTGCACACCTGCACCTCTGCCTACATACCTGTGCCTCCACCTGCACACCTGTGCCCAGTGCTCTGCACACCTGCACCTCTGCCTACACACCTGTGCCTCCACCTGCACACCTATGCCTCCACCTGCACACCTGCACCTCTGCCTACACACCTGTGCCTCCACCTGCACACCTGTGTCCGGTGCTCTGCACACCTGCACCTCCACCTGCACACCTGTGTCTCTACCTGCACACCTGCACCTCCACCTGCACACCTGTGCTGGTGCTCTGCACACCTGCTCCTCCCCCTGCACACCTGTGCCCCGTGCTCTGCACACCTACACCTCCGCCTACACGCCTGTGCCTCCACCTGCACACCTGTGCCTCCGCCTGCACACCTGTGCCTCCCCCTGCACACCTGTGCCTGGTGCTCTGCATGCCTGCTCCTCCCCCTGCACACCTGTGCCCGATGCTCTGCACACCTGCACCTCTGCCTACACACCTGTGCCTCCACCTGCACACCTGTGCCTCCCCCTGCACACCTGCACCTCCACCTGCACACCTGTGCCTCCCCCTGTACACCTGTGCCCGGTGCTCTGCACACCTGCACCTCCGCCTACACACCTGTGCCTCCACCTGCACACCTGCTCCTCCCCCTGCACACCTGTGCCTCCACCTGCACACCTGTGCCTCCCCCTGCACACCTGTGCCTCAACCTGCACACCTGTGCCTCCACCTGCACACCTGTGCCTCCACCTGCACACCTGTGCCCGGTGCTCTGTACATGACACACCACTCCCTCCAGGATGTGCATGTACCTTGGCATACTGTCCTGTCACCTTCCTCAGTGTTTCACACTCAGACCTCAGTCTTCAGCTTTTCTGTTGGTTGGTTGGTTGGTTGGTTGGTTGGTTGGTTGGTTTATAGACAAGAGCCCTAGCAAGCCTGGAATTCACTATGTAGACCAGGCTAGCCAGAGATTAGCTATTTACCTCTGCCTCCCCCTATACTGGAATTAAAAGTGTGTGGCATCACACCCAAGTCTTTGCTTTGCAGACAGTCTGTGTAGTCCAGGCTGGCCTCAAACTCTCAGCCATCTGCCTGCCTCAGCCTCCCAAGCACTTGGAAGACATGTTCACACATGCCCTGTCCCCTGCCTTGTGTTCCAGCCCTTCCCACCTAATATGTTGACATAATTTAGTAATTTGGGCTTCAAAGTTTGTCCAAAGCCTGCTGAGTCTGACCATCCACAGCTGACTCAGTCCCTATAGCACCTCTGGGCCAAGGCAGACCCCTCCCACCTCCTCCTCCCAACTTCCACTCAGCCATCAGATAACTAGCGCAATTCTGTTTGTTTCTTTATTTGACACAGGGTCTCACTGTGTAGTCCTGGCTGGTCTGGAACTCACTATGCAGCTCAGGGGCCTTGATCTCACAGATATCCACCTACCTCTGCATCCTGAGTCCTGGAATTAATGGTATGTCATACCATGCCTGGCTTGCTTGATTTCATGGATCATGATATCCTCTGTGGCTGTCATTCTGAGCTGTCTGGCTGGCTGGTCCTCTGTCTAATGCATTGTCACAATTTCAGTAATAGCTGTGTTCCTTCCCAGCATGAACAGCAGTTTTCTGGGACAAATAGAGTGTAGAGAGGGGGTGAATTATTAGGATTTAGATAATATGCCTTTTTAACTTTAAAACATCTGATGGGGTCTGGAGAGACACATCAATGGTTAAGAGCACTGGCTGCTCTTGCAGACTATGTGGGTTTAGTTCCCAGCACCTACGTGATGGTTAACAACCAACCGTCTGTTACTCCAGTTCCAGGGAATCCAACACCATCTTCTGACCCCTGTGTGTGGGCATTTGCAGACATGGGTGCATTTACCTGCAGGCAAAACACTCATACACATAAAATACAAATAAAATTGTGTAAAACCATCAGGTAGGGTATGGCAGTGCACACCTTTAATTCCAACACTCAGGAGGCAGAGGCAAGAAGATTTCTGTTAGTTCCAGGCAAGCAAGGGCTAATAAAAATTTTTTCTAATCAAAAAGTAAAAATTGGAAGAAAAAGAAATGGGTGAGCCAGGAAGGGTAAATGGAGAAAACAGAATCTGATGAAGTCACGGGGGACAGATGTGCAGGTGGGAGGAGTAGAAACACAAGTGTGGGAGCCAGGCGTGGCTGCACAAGCCTTTAATGCCCGCGCTGGAGAGGCAGATCTCTGTGAGTTCCAGGCCAGCCAGGGCTACATCAAGAGCTGGCTCAGCAGTTAAGAGCACTGGCTGTTCCTTCAGAAGACCCAGATTCAGTTCTGTGTCATGGGTCCAACACACTGATGCTAGAAAATTCCAAGAAGGTTTATTATGGCCAGCATGACTGTCCCCCACTCTACTGTGGAGGCAGCAGCCCAACCTTGGGGTTTGAGGGTATATACAGTGGCTTTTACAGCACCCTCAAAGGAAAGAGGCAAAATGACAGTCTTTTTTTTTTTTTAATGTGTGTATGAGTGTACTGTGTGCATGTAGGTTAGTGCACCTGTGTTGTGCAATGCCGCAGAGGACAAGGGCAATGTTTAACCAGTCTTTTTTTTTTTCTGGTCTTTTTGAGACAGGGTCTCCCTGTAGCCCAAGCTGGCCTGGAACTCACTCTGTAGACCAGGCTGACCTTGAACTCACAGAGATCTGCCTGTTTTTGCCTTCCAAATGCTGGGGGAAAGCCATGTGCCACCATGCCTGGCTTTAAAAAATAAGCGTGAGTTCCAGGACAGCTGGGGCTACAGGGAGACCCTGTCTCGAAAAGACCAAAAAAAATTATTTTTATTTATATTTTATGTGTTTGAGTGTTTTGTCCACATATGTGCACCACATGTGTGCAGTACCCATGGAGGCCAAAGGGGGGTGCTATATTACCTGGAACCAGAGTTACATGTGGTTGTCTCCGTGTGGTTTCTGGGAACTGAACCTGAGTCCTCTGCAAGAGCATCCAGTGCTAGAACAGGCATAATGGTGCCTGCCTTTAACCCCATCACTCAGGAGGCAGAGTTGGGAGGGTCTCTGTGAGTTTGAGGCCAGCCTAATCTACATACTGTTGTTCCACACCAGCTGGGGCAACAGGGAGACTCTGTCTCCAAAAATTGAAATAAATAGAACAGCCAGTGGTCTCTACCTCTCTCCAGCTTCTACAGCCTACTTTTTCAGAGCCAAGCGAAAGACCCTGAGCTGGCAACATCCTGGATTACCCATGGCCAGGAGCCACCTCGAGCCACCTCAGGCTCTCCTCACACAGACTGGGAGATGCCGTGTTGCTGGCTCTAGGAGGGGAGGGGAGGGCCTGGAGCCAATCTGAGACGTGGAAATGCTGGGATGGTGGGACAAGGTGCTCCTCAGATCTGCTCCATCTAGACTGTGATTCAGAGATCCCAGTCACCTTCTCAGCACAGAACCGAGGTGACAGTATCTGTTCTTGATTAGTTAAGAACATAGCACCTACTCAGTCTGTGCTGGGTAACAAGCTGCCCCTGTCCCAAGGTCTGATAGATGACCGATTGGTCACAGGCTGGTCCTAGGGCCTGACAGATGACAAGTTATCCCCATCCAAGGGACCCATGGGTGACAGGCTGCCGTGACCCAGGGCCTGGTGGACGGATGGAGCCATGTGTTCAGGTTCTGACCAGGTCCTCCTTCCAGCCCTGTGCAGTGTCCTTGCGTGACAGTGTCCTGCGCGCTGTGTAGTCTCGCCGGCAAGAACTTCACGCGGACAACAGGATTCTTCTGTGGTAATATTTATTGTGCACAGCTCTTTTGTGAGAAGGACCCCGAAATGGGGCAGAAGCACTGCTTAAATAGCAGTCTAGAGGGTTCGGGTATGCTCTGGATTGGTGCACCGTCCGATACCTCATTAGCATGCCCAAGGCGCGGGCCCAGAGAGCTCGGGCCCGGAAGCGCAGTTTGCCCAATGCAAAGGCAACGGTGGAAAACGGCTTGTAGTTGTTCTAGCAACTCAGGAAGTCAGCGCCACCTTAGGGCGTGGTACAGCACACATTGTGTGGTAGGCTGCCAACATGACAGAAGGGAGCTGGGATCTCCCAAGTCTCTTTTGTTAGAGTCCACCTTCATGACCTCAGTGCCTCCCAAACCTTCCGCCTAACATTATCACCTTGGGAATCATGATTCCAGCCTCGAAGTCGAGGGCCGATGGTGAGAACCCGTCCTGGCAGCAGCCTCCCTCTCCGTCACTGTGGGGTCCAGGAAGCCCAGGGGCATGGCTGGAGGGCATACTGGGTGTGCAGCCCTCATGGGACCCTGGGAGGTGGCCAGCTGGGAAAGTCTGGTTTTCAGAGGCTTGGTGGTAACTCTGAGAATGGCCCGAGGCCTCAACCTCGCCGGACATGGGACAGGGGACTTGGGAAATAAAAGGGCTGCACAAATCCCAGGTAGAATATGAAAATAACATTATTATTTTTCTGGACTTTGGTGGCTCCGCCCACCCCCTACTCAACCACAGAGTGAATCACGCACACAGGAGGGTGCACTTGGGCGTTTACTGGGAGCAGGCTGGAGGTCAGGTCCGGCTGTCACACTTTCTTGGTGATATATTTGGGGGTGGCAAGTTCATAGAGGCGTGGGGACGCCTGTGCCACTAAGGAAGCTGGGGAGATGTAGTATGGGTTGTAACCCTCATTGAGGTCTTTGCGTATTTTGGGCTGAGCAAGGGAGATGATCCGAGAAGTGGCCACTGCTCTCTTGGTAACGTCTGGCACCTCCCAGCGAGGACTGCGGTCTGGAACACACTTTTCTGACACAGCCTTTGGTGCTACAAGACAGGAAAGACAGTGCCTGGTTCACATTTGTCAGGAAAAGCACCAATCCTGGGTCTGTCCATTGACAGAAGGGTGATAGAGTGTATGGTACATGCACATGGCAGCCATGTATGCATTCACATGGGAGTATCACGCAGTCATGAACAGGACCAAGGCTCCAACATGTGCCACAGAATGAGGGACCCTGAGGACATTGGGCTCAGAGAGAGACCCAGACACAAAAGGCCATACAGTGTGGGACTCCATAACAGGAAATTTCTAGAGCAGGAAAATTTAGAGACAGGAAGTGGAGTCCTCCCCAGTGACTGTTCCTAAGGACAAACCTTCCTTTTTTTACATTTTTTTTTATGTATATGAATGTACTGTCTGCATGCAGGTCTGTGCACCCATGTCGTGCAATGCACTCAGAGATCAGAAGAGGGCGTCGGATTCCCCTGGAACTGGAGTTAAAGAGGGTTCTAAGCTGCCATGTGGGTGCTGGGGATCGAACCCGGATCCTCTGCAAGAGCAATCAGTGCTCTTGACCACTAGGCCATCTCTCCAGCCCTGGACATAGCTTCCTTTGATGATGGAATGTTCCTGAACTGGATAGAGTTAATCCCTGGACATTTATATGAAACTACCCTTTAAGAGGGTGAATTGTGGGACTGAAGAGACAGCTCAGTGGTTAAAAGTAGTGGCTACTCTTTTTTTTTTTTTTTTTTTGGTTTTTTTGAGACAGGATCTCCCTATAGCCCCAGAGGTCCTGGAACTTGCTATATAGACCAGGTTGGCTTTGAACTCACAAATATCCGCCTGCCTCTGCCTCCTGAGTGCTGGGATTAAAGGTGTGTGCCACCACACCCAGAGCCCTTGTCCTCTGTAAAAAAGTACTTGTAGCCCAGCATAGTGGCCTTTAATCCTAGCACTTGGGAGGCAGAGGCAGGCAGATCTTTGTGAGTTCAAGGCCAGCCTAGTGTACAGAGTGAGTTCCAGGATAGCTGGGGCTACAAGGGAGACCCTGTCTCGAAAAGACCAAAAAAAAAAAAAAAAAAAAAAAAAAAAAAAAAAAAAGTACCTGTAATCTCTCTTCCTGTTTGTTGGTTTATATGTCTGTCCAAACTATAAACTAAAACTCAGGAAGGAGACAGCTGGGAAAGGAACAGAGAACACTGAACCCAGATTGTCATCGACTGCACTGGCAACACAGGTACAAAAGCAGTCACAGTGACTCTATACAACCCATGGCCTCTCAGGTTCAGCACACAGTGGACAACAAAGAAACACAGAGAGCCGAGGAGATGGCTCAGTGGTTAAGAGCATTGGCTGCCCTTGCAGAGAACCTGGGTTCAATTCCCAACACCCAGATGGCAGCTAACAACAGTCCATAACTCCACTTAAAATAAAAAATAAAATCTTTAAAAAGGGGTCTGGAGAGATGGCCTAGCGGTTAAGAGCACTGATTGCTCTTGCATAGGATCCGGGTTCGATCTCCAGCACCCACATGGCAGCTGAGAACCGTCTTTAACTCCAGTTCCAGGGGAATCCGACGCCCTCTTCTTGACCTCCACGGCATTGCACGACACAGGCGCACAAACCTACATGCAGGCAGTACATTCATACACAAAATAAATAAATAAATAAATAAATAGTTATTAAAAGAGCTTTCTTAGACTGTCCACATTTAAAAACAAAATCTTTAAAAAGAAAAAGTCACACCAGCAAGCATCACTCATAGGAAGTGGTTCCATGCACGAAAAGCCTGCAGACTATGCCACCTGAGATGGATTGGACTCAGGAAGGACAGAACTCAGGGGAGCGCTGGGGTCGAGAAGACGGATGACATCCCCTCCAGGTCACACACATCTGCTCATGGCTGTGTGCAGTACGAGGGGGTGTGGAGAGTCCAGTGTGCTAAAGGCCCAGCAGATTCTGGCCTGGAACGTGGGGTGGGAGTGGGAAGGAACTTGTAGTTCCTGGAGAAGAGCCTGGAGGAGACAGGCAAACCTGCTCCCGTGGGCCCCACCACGCGTGCTTGCCTAGCCACTATGTGCGTGGTATGCGGCCTTTGGCTGGTCTGCCTTTTCCAGTTAAGCACAGTAAGGGGTGGAGGACAGACTGTCGGGAAGCTGCCTTGGCAGCGAGGTTGGCTGGCCCGGTGCCTGGCCTCAGCCTCGTCTCTTCCACCCACTTTCCCACCGGTGCCCTCCATTACATCCCCCAAGAGTTCCCAAAATTCAGACAGCTGTTCTCCAGTGAAGGGAGATGAAATGGAACACACACCTGGTAGGAAGCTGTCTCAAACCCGGCTCCTCATTCACCCCCACGTCTAGAAAGGTGTCCACTCACTTGCCAGATGAAGTAGGCGTTGGTAGTCTGACACGTAAGGCTTGGGTTTTGGCACGGGATCCCACTCTTCCAATAGGGTGGCTGGGGGCCTAGGCTTAGCCAACCGTAGGATCCGAGGGGTGGCGACCGCAGTCTGGGCTGCTCTGGACACCTGGGACACCTGGAAACAGGAATGGAGGGCAAACATCGAGTAGTACAAGGCTCCTCACGGTCCTGGAGCAGGAAACGCTGATGCTGTGCTCAAGTTTGCAATGTGTTCAGCACAACATAAGTAGCTATGGAATATGCAGAATCCCATCAGGGCGGCTGGCCAGCTCAACAGGTAAGAGTACTCATGGGCTGTTCTTGCAGAGGACCTGGCTTTGGTCCCCAGCACCTACATGGCGGCTAATGAATGTCCACAACCTCAGTTCTAGGAGACCTGACCTATTCCCCTGGCCTCTGAGGGCACTGCGTGCACATGGTACACCATGCGGACACATGTTTATACACATAAAATAAAGATAAATAAAATATAACAGCAACAGAAAGACTTCTAGGAGACCCTTACTAAATGGCAATCCTTTCAGCTGACTAGAGAAACGTGAATTTAAAAACAAATCCAAAGCCGGCCGTGGTGGCGCACGCCTTTGATCCTAGCACTTGGGAGGCAGAGGCAGGCTGATCTTTCTGAGTTCAAGGCCAGCCTGGTCTACAGAGTGAGTTCCAGGTCAGCTGGGGCTACAGGGAGACCCTGTCTCAAAAAGACCAAAAAAATAAAAAAAAAAATGTGAAGCATAATGAGAAGATGGTATGCTGTTTAAGAGTTGATTTTATTTATTTATTTATTTTTAATGTTAAACTCCTGTTTTATTCAAAGAGTTGATTTTAGCTAGGTGTGGTGGCTCACGCCTTTAATCCCAGCACTCAGGAGGCAGAGGCCAGCCTGGTCTACAGAGTGAGCTCCAGGCTAGCTGGGACTAAAAAGGGAGACCCTGTCTCAAAAAAAAAAAAGAGTTGATTTTATGTTTGTGAGCAGTCTGAGCGGTCACACAGAGACATGTGCACCACATCACATCCTTTTGGGTGTGTCACTGCATCACCAAGCCACACCCCAGCCCAAGACCAGAGTTTGATGTGAGGACAGTGTGATTCCTGGTATGAGCACCAAGCAGGAATCGGGGATCCAAGGTGCACCTCAAAGGGCAAGAAAAGCTGCTCTGCCCTGGAGAAAGGGAAGCACTGTTTCCCAGGCTAAGCAGTGAACCCGCATGCACCTAAAGGCAGCCTCTTTGGCGCCCCCGCCGTCCCACCCACTGGGCATGTGGCCAACTCTACATACCTCGGACATACTTATATTCCAGATATTATTGCGGACCTTCGGGATAGCCAGTGCTTTTAGCCGGTTAGACGGACGGCATTTCAAGGTGGACCAAGGGATGGGCCAGATTGGCGTGGTCCTAAGGGAGACCCAGAGTTCAGCCACCAGCCCACATCCTGAGGGCTGTGAGTGACTATGTCTGGGGTCTTTCTCAGATTGATTCTTAGATAGGTTGGGGGGGAGGCAAGGACCCCAGGGCTAGGAAATTCCTCCAAGCTGACAGATTCAGTGAAGGCCAGAACACACCTCCCCATCTCCAGTGAGAGTCGGCCCCTCCCAGGTATCCTGGCCAAATGCATGGCCCTTGGGTCACAGCTTCTCTAACTTTCTATGTGGCAACAGGCCTGCGTCCCACACCCACAAAGAACCATGATGGGGACCCAAGGGAAAGTGAACTGTGGGTGCTAAAAAAATGTACCCTGAGCTTAGAAGGCCCCTGCCTACTAAAACCAGGTCCCAGCTGTGACAGGTTAAGAAGCAAATGCTCCTGTTAAGAGTGTGTACTGCTAGGCGGCAGTATTGGCGCATGCCTTTAATCCCAGTATCTGGGAGGAAGAGGCAGGCAGATCTCTGGAAGTTCAAGGCCAGCATGGTCTACATAATGAGTTCCAGGCCCAGAGAAATCCTGTCTCAAAAAAAAGCAGCAAGAAAAGAGTGTCTACTGCTCTTGTAGAGGATCTGAGTTTGGTTCCCAGCACCAACATGGTGGCTCACAACTGACTGTAACTCTAACTCCAGGGGATCCAGCACCCTCTTCTGACTCCCACTGGTACTGCATTCACATGGTGCATATACTCCCCAGGCAGACACATGCATATATGTACATATAATTAAAAATAAAATTGCCATGCCAGGCATAGTGGTACACACCTTTAAACCTAGCACTTGGGAGGCAGAGGCAGGCAGATCTCTGTGAGTTCAAGACCAGCCTGTTCTACAGAGTGAGTTCCCAGCCAACTGGGGTTACAGAAAGACCCTGTCTCAAAAAGACCAGTAATTGCCAGGCATGGTGGCTCACGCCTCTAATCCCAGCACTCAGGAGCAAAGGCAGGAGGATCTCTGAGTTCAAGGCCAGCTGGGGCCTCAAAAGGACCAAAAAATTAAAAAAAAAAAACTAAAAAGAAAAAGCAAATCAAGTGGTTTTTTTATCTAAATGGTTTGATAAGCATTTTCACAGGGCACAACGGTGCACACTTAACCCCAGCACTAGAGAGGCAGAGGTTAAGTGGATCTCTGTGATGAAAGCAGCTGGTGAACACAGTGAGTTCCAGGCCAGTCAGGACTACACCCTGAGACCCTGTCTCAAAACAAAAACAAAACAAAGACAAACAAAAAACAATTCCATAGCAACACTTGATCAAAACCTATAGTAGCTAAAACCAGCCCTCCCACGAGCCACCAGAGGCTAGATCACAGCTCAGGCACAATGTCCCAGAGCTGTCCACAGCCTGCAGCTGCTCACACTGAAATCCACTCAGGTGGCATCCCACCTTCAGGTGACAGTGATTTTAGCTTCCTTCTGCTCAGATTACAATGCCGATGCAGCCAAGACTGCAGTGCGAGCAGGCGTGGGAGCCCTCCATTCCACAATGGTGCATCCCAGCTAGAGACACCTCAGCAGCTGTGCAGGGTCTGTCGTCCCTCGTGTGCAAAGACACAATAAAACTGTGTGTGGGGGCTCTAAGGACCTCGTTCAGCAAGCACCAGTGTCCAGTAACAGGAGAGCTGCCGAGCGCCTACAGATACCATCCCTCGACGCCCATTTTGTGGTGGGTGCGTTAGGGAGCTGAGGCCAAGCACCTACGAAGCTCAAGTGATTCAGATCCCTAAGTGCATCCAGGGAAGGGACTTGACAAGGTTCTGTGCCACAGAGGGTCCTTTCGCCCTTCTCCTTCACCTGTTGTTGTTGTAATACTCCAAGTAGAACCTCTTGGGCCGAGACAGCTCCTCCACTCGGCGGGACACCTCTGGGTAAAACAGAAATGGCCCAATCACCAGGGCAAACAACCCGTGTGAACTACCCTCTGCCCTGGGGGTTCAGCTGAACTCTAGTGGAAGGGGGTAACGGGCTGGAGACTCAAGTAGACACCTTGTCAAGAGGTGTCCTCGGTCACCCTGTTGTAGGGACAATGGGCTAGTATACCAGGCAGCAGTGTGGTTTCTCCTGCAACAGGCTGGAGAAACTGGGTTTTAGTCGAAAGCTGGTACTAGCCTAGGATATCCAGTATTCTGGTGAGGGGAGTCACTGGTGAGGCAGGAGCTGCAGGAGAGGCCCTGCTGTACTATCCTCATCCACAGATGAGCTCTGCTGGGGTGCTTTAGGAGGGGTATGTGCTTTCAAAGGACAGAGATGCCATTTGTGGGAAGAAGGTGTCTTTATCAAACAAATACTAGCCAGGTTTGGTGATCCTTGCCTTTAGTCCCAGCACTTGGGAGGCAGAGGCAGCTGGATCTTTATGAAATCATGGCCAGCCTTGGTTACATAGTGAGCTTTAGGCTAGCTGGGGCTACAGGGAGACCCTGTCTCAAAAAGATAACAAACAAATAAAACAAATACTAGCCCTGTGCTAGTAGACATGCCCTGGAGAATCTGCCCTGCATCCCCTGACTCTTCAAAAGTTCTCTGGGGTTCTAGCCACTGGGGGCTGGTAGAGAAGAGAGGGAGGACCCCGGTCCTGGTGGGAGTGAGGCTGGACCAGGGGGGTGACAACAATGGCTGCACAATGAATGGAGCCACCGATTCCCCGAGGCTGCCCCAGAGAGGAGGACACCTACCAGGGATGGTGATGGTCAGGGTCGTGTCCTCGATAAATCGCTCAGTCCAGTATACAGAGGGCCTGGAATACAGCCGGGCAGCTCAGGGCTGGGCGCCCTGTGCCCTGTGCCCTGCTGGAGATGGGAAACCTAGGGCCCCGGGGCACCAGTAGGAGGAAGGGGTGATGTGAGGAGAATGGAGGTGGGGTGTGAGAGCAGGGGGTCAGGCCAGGAAGGACACAGAGCAGTTACGTAGCGCAAGACCGATGCAGATCTGTGGCTTGAAGAGCTGGGCACGACGCTGCTCCTCAGCCCGAGTCCATGGAGGAAGGGTGGGGTCAGGACAGCACTGGGATGAGGGAGCCCCCATCCAAGAGACTCCCCCCTACCCCCTGAGAACTTAGTCCCTGAAGAGGCAGAGAGGGCAGTCCTGGAGACTGGCATGACCCTGCCAAGGGCAGGGGATGGAGGGAAGGACACCCCAACTCACCAGTACAGGCAAAACTGTAAGTTGTTCTTGCAAGGGGTGATCCAGGCATAGCCCTTACACCAGCACCCCGTCCTGTGATGAGACAGGATCCCAGGCCCTACCTTTGCCTCTTGGTCCCCACTGGCCCACACATTCTTCACTCTCCCCTCGATGCCACCCAATGGTCACAGCGCCCCAGCACTCCCACCTCTGGCGTGTCCTTCCTCTCGCCTCCCCAACAGTCCTTGGCTGGCTAGATGTCCTGCCCAAGATGACATGGAGGGTAACAGGTTGGTGACAGCAGGTCAGAAGAGCTTGGCAGGTCTGGGGCTCCCGCTACCTTGCTGTCCCTTGATCTCACCTGTCTCTCAGGCACTGCCAGTTGGTTTTAGGCTTTGCCAGCTCTGTCAGCCTCCGGCTCTTCCTCCTTCTGCCCTTGGCTGTGGAGACACTGGGGGTTTTCTCACCGATGGACATCTGGCTGCAGGAGAGGTTAATGTCAGGAGCCCTTTGGTCCACCTTGATGTGTCTGGGGACTTAGAGAGCACTCCATCCCAGTCAAGAATCTTTGGAGCTTTGTTTTCTTAGGAGACCTCTATGGGGAGTTTGAGGTCACCCAGGAATGGGTTGGCACCAGCTGTGCACTCTGAGCACCAGCTGTGGACTTTGAGCCCTGAGCCCCCAGAATGAGGTGAAGCTGGCTCTGAACTTGGGGGTCTGTCAGGTGATAATATGAGGCTCACTTATTTACTGAGTAACTGCTGTGCCAGGACCCAGAAAGGGCTAGAGAAGCCCCTGCCTCTCTGGAGGCTGGCAAGCCTTCCTGATTACTTATTTTTGTGTTTTTTGTTTTTGTTTTTTTTTTGTTTTTTTTTTTTTTGGTCTTTTTGAGACAGGGTCTCCCTGGAGCCCCAGCTGTCCTGGAATTCGCTCTGTAGACCAGGCTGGCCTTGAACTCACAAAGATCCGCCTGCCTCTGCCTCCCAAGTGCTAGGATTAAAGGCGTGCGACACCATATTTTTGTTATTTTATGAGTATTAGTGCTTTGCATGCCAGGATGCATGTGTACTATGAGCATGCAATGCTCCTGGCGACCAGAAGAGGGCATCAGATCCCCCGGAACTGACATTAAGGATGGTTGTTAACCACCAAGTGGGTGCTGAGAACAGACTAGGTCTTCTGAAAGAGCAATAAGTGACCTTAAACATTGAGCCAGCTCTCTAGTCCAGCAGATCTTATCAAGGAGGACAAGGACTGTGGTGGCCTGGACTGACATCAGGATCTCCCTCTGCCCCCCTGCCCACCTGGCCCACCAGCTCCCCAGCACCCACCTCATTTCAACCATTTCCACCTTCGCATCTTCATTTACATTTGCTTCCACCTTACTGGGTTCCAGGAGCTCCTCAGTCCCCTCCTCTGAGGGAATCTCTTCCTCTGAATCTTCTAAGCCTAGCCTGGATGAGGTGCCCTGGGATCCCTGGGGCGAGTGGCTCTCAAACACAGTGCTCTGGATGCCCAGACCGCCATTGTCAGATCCGTGCTCTGACCCACCCAAGGACTTGGCCTCAGGGTTAAGGTTGTTGAGCAAACTGGACCTGCGTTCCCCAGCTTCCCCCATGTGGTTGGTGCTGTCCTAACCCTGCAGCCTCACTCCCTCAACACCCAAAGGGGATGTGGTTACTAAGGCAACAGGAGAACACACCACCCAGGAGTTCCGAGATGCCCCACCCAGGAGTTCCAACCCCAGTGTGGGTGTGGGACTCGGGGCTGGGTAGAGCTGGGCCCCATCCAAAATCTCTCCTTTTGGAGTGTGGAAAGTGACACATGGTCTCAATAAGTAGCCCAAGCTGGCCTCGAAGCCAAGACCCTCACGCCTCAGCCTCCTGAGTTCTGGCATGTCAGGTGTGCACCTACTAATAGGCCCCTGTGTGTTCAAGTCCACAGTCTATCTTGGATTCAAAGCTCCCCAGAGGCTCCCCACATCCCAGAGATGGGTTTATGGAATCCATGGTTTTTTTCTGGAGTTCATTAATGCAATGGCTAATCTTGGTAGTCAGCTTGACACAGCTGGGAAAAGGGGGCCTCAGTTGAGGGATTTCCCCCCTCAAATCACTCTGTGGGCATGTCTGTGGTGCTCGCTCTTTCTTTCTTTCCTACTTATTTATTTATTTATTTATTTATTTATTTATTATTTATTTATTTATAAAAGGTCTCCCTATAGCTCCAGCTGGTCTGGAAATTCACTGTGCCTGCCTTGATCTCACAGAGATCCACCTGCCTCTGCCTCCTGAGTGCTGGGATTAAAAGTGTGTACCACACCTGGCTTGGTACATTTTCATTTTCTTGATTGCTAACTGATGTAGGAGAATCCAGCCTAGTATAGGAACTGCCTTCACTAGGCAAATGGGCCTGAACTATATAAGATAGCTGAGTGCCAGGCGTGGTGGCGCATGCCTTTAATCCTAGCACTTGGTAGGCAGAGGCAGACAGATCTTTGTGAGTTCAAGGCCAGGCTGGTCTACAGAGTGAGTTCCAGGACAGTTGGGGCTACAGGGAGACCCTGTCTCAAAAAGACCAAAAAAAAAAAAAAAAAAAAAAAAAAAAAAAAAAAAAAGATAGCTGAACTAGGCGTGGTAGCACATGCCTTTAATCCCAACACTCAGAAGGCTGAGGCAAGCAGGTCTCATGAGTTCAACGCTACCCTGGTCTTCAGGGCAGCTGGAGCTACAGGGAAACCCTGTCTCAAAAAAAAAAGAGAGAGAAAGCTGAGGGACTGTGGTGATGGCACAGCAATTAAGGGCACTAGCTGTTCTTGCAGAGGACATGGGTTCAGGCAATATTCTCAGACACAGAAAATAAAAATAATACTTTTTTTTAAAATGTAAGGGCTGGAGAGATGGCTCAGTAGGTAAGAGCATATACTACTCTTCCACAGCACCTGAGTTCAATTTCCAGCAACCAAGTCAGGAAGCTCTCACCACCTACGACTCCAGCTCGCTGAGGGGGCTGATGGCCCTGCGGTCAAACACACAGTTGAGGGACGGACAGTCCTATGGCTGAACATGTGGCTCCCCTGACCAAAGGAGCTGAAGAGCAAGCTGTGGGGTTGATGGCCCCACAGCCAAGCACGCCCACAGTAACAGCCCAGAGACCGTGTCAGGTGGTGCAAATTCGTGAAATCCATTTATTCTGTGCAACAAGTTTGGGGTGGGCAGCTGCCTGACATCACCTCGCAGCGTCCAATCTTAGACCTCCACACCATCATGCATCACTCTGGGGCTATCTGCACTCACACACACATATACACATAAAAATTTAAAATAGGGGGCTGGCTGAAGAGATGACTCAGCGGTTAAGAGCACTGACTGCTCTTGCAGAGGACCCGTGTTCGATTCCCAGCACCCACATGGCAGATAAGAACTGTCTTTAAGCTGGGTGTGGTGGTGCACACCTTTAATCCCAGCTCTTGGGAGGCAGAGGTAGGCAGATCTCTGTGAGTTTATGGCCAGCCTGGTCTACATAGCAAACTCCAGGACAGCTGGGACTAAAGGGAGACCCCATCTCAAAAATAGTTAAAATAGATAGGAGTGCACAGAACTTAGATTGGGGATTTCCCATGACCATCTGAAGCACAGGTAGGAGCTGGGCACTTCAGCCAGGTGGATTGTTGGGTAATTCTATCACTGGGTTGTTGGATAATTGTTTCATTGATCTGTTGGATAATTAAATCATTGTCTTGTGGGGGTGGAGTCTCCCTACTACCTGGTATAAGAGGTGAGCCTGTTGCCACTGTGAGACTTGAGTGCACAGAGCTTAGATTGGGGATTTCCCAGGACCACCTGAAGCACAGAGCACACTCCCCACCCTCCCTGCCAACTGGAATTGCTGAGGGAGTGTCCAAGTGGATTCTTTGGAGAGCCTTCAGAACAGAAAGGGAAGAGTGAGTTAGACTTCCAATATATAAACAAAATTGAAAGCCTAAAACTTAGACAAGTCAACACTCCATAAACCAGGAGAAAAACAAATCAAACAAACAACAAAGGCATCTGAAGGAGGCAAGCAAAGCAAACCTTCAACATAGTGAAGATGTATTTGGGATTCACATTGGAATAAAGGCAAAGAGAAACCCACATGCCAGGGACATGACGAAGGGACAACATGGGAAAGGTGCAGGATAATCCCACACCAAGCTCTACCAACCCTGTGAGAGATCCCTACAGTGGGATCCCCCTGGGGATGGCCCAGGACACAGATCTCAGAGGAACAATTGCAGAATATTCAAAGAAATCAAAGATTATAAAGAAAAAGAGAACTAAGGAGAGAGAATGAAAACCTCAAGAAGGACCTAGAGGGAGAGAATGACAAACGCCAGAAGGAAGTGGAAACAGTGAAAAAGGAAACCAACCAGTGAAGCAAGGAAGAGATTGAGAAGCTCCAAAAGGAAGTGGAAATACTAAAGAAATCACAGGACGGAATGAAAAAGGAAATTGAACACTCATCCAATCAAGAGGAAAGGAAGGGAAAAAGCCTCAGAAGTAGAATGGAGGAAGCAGAATAAAGAATATCAGACCTGGAAGATAACACAGAACAACAAAAAACCTCAAGTAAAGATTATGAAAAATTTTTAAATACACAAAAGTGGAACAACCAGGAACTGTGGGACACTAAGAAAAGATCAAACCTCCACATTATAGGGATAGAGGAAGGAGAAGAATCCCAAGAAAATGGTATTGATCAGATCTTCAATAGAATAATAGATGAAAATTTCCCCAAACTAAAAAAAGTAAGACCAATACAAATACAAGAAGCACATAGAA
>VZQC01014492.1:1003556-1023284 GCA_009823505.1 Rhizomys pruinosus
TAGGTTTGTGCACCTGTGTTGTGCAATGCCACAGAGTTCAGAAGAGGGCATCAGATTCCCCTGGAACTGGAGTTAAAGATGGTTCTCAGCCACCATGTGGGTGCTGGGAATCAAACCCGGGTCCTCTGCAAGAGCGGTTGGTGCTCTTAACTGCTAGGCCATCTCTACAGCCCTGAGAAACATCTTAAGAAGTGTTCAACATGGCTAATAATTAAGGAAATGCAAATTAAAACCACTTTAAGATATCCTCATTGGTGGTGCACGCCTTTAATCCCAGCACTTGGGAGGCAGATCACTGTGAGTTCAAGGCCAGCCTGTTCTACAGAGCAAGCTCCAGGCCAGCTGGGACTAAAGGGAGACCCTGTCTCGAAAATACAAAAAAAAAAGAAAGAAAAAAATATCATCTCACTCTGATAAAACTGGCTAGGATCAAGAAAACAAATAATATCAAGTGCTAGAGAGGTTGTGGGGAAAAGGGAACACTCATCCACTGCTGGTGGGAAGGTAAACTCATACAGCCACTATGGCAAGCAGTGTGGAGAACCCTTGGAAGACTCAAAATTAGCTTTCCACCTGACCCAGTCATACCACTCCTCCGTATATACCCACAAGACTCATCTTACTGCAGAGATACATGCACAGCTATGTTTATTGTAGCTCTCTTCACAATAGCAAACAGCTGGAACCAACCCAAGTGCCCCTCTACTGAGAAGTGGTTAGAGAAAATGTAGTACATCTACACAATGGGGTTCAATGCAGCAGTAAAGAAAGATGACATCTCCGGGCATGGTGGCACACCTTTAATCACAGCACTTGGGAGGCAGAGGCAGGCAGAGCTCTGTGAGTTCAAGGCCAGCCTGGTCTACAGAGGGAGCTCCAGGCCAGCTGGGACTAAAAAGGAGACCCTGTCTCAAAAATACAACAACAATAATAATAATAATAATATAAAAGGAAAAAATAGAAAAAAAAGAAAGATGACATCATGAACTTTGCAGGTAAATGGATGGAGTTAGAAGATATCATGCTAAATGAAGTAACGCAGTCCCAGAAAAGCAAACGACGAATGGTATCCCTCAACTGTGGATGCTAATGCCAATTACCTAGTTGTATGACAATCTGAGCAACGTTAATGTGATCTGAAAACAACTGTGCTCTTATATTGTAATCCCTTAAAAATAAATTAAAAAATTAAAATAGATAAAATATTTTATTTTATTTATTTTTGGTATTTTTTTGAGACAGGGCCCTCTGCAAGAGCAGTCAGTACTCTTAACCACTGAGTCATCTCTTCAGCCCCCTATTTTAAATTTTTATGTGTATATGTGAGGGGGGTATATGCACATGAGTGCAGATAGCCCCAGAGTGAGGCATAATGGTGTGGAGGTCTAAGATTGGACACCTGGAGGTGATGTCAGGCGATGTAGCAGCTACCCACCCCAAACCCATATAAGCTGCCTATTGAATACAATAAACAGATTTCATGAATTTGCACCACCTGAGATGGTCCCAGGCTGTTACTGTGGGCGTGCTTGGCTGTGGGGCCATCAGCCCCCTCAGCGTGCTCTCTTCACCCTGTCCAACCTCAGGGTCAATGGCCCCACATCCCAGCACTCAGAGGGCAGAAGCATCCAGATCCATGTAAATTCAAGGATAGCCTGGTCTACATAGGGAGTTCTAGGCCAGTTGGGGCTACAGGAGACCCTGTCTCAAAAAGGCCAAAAAGAAAAGCTTTATTTTAATTTTTTCAGTATGAGTGTAATTTCTTCCTGTATGTTATGTAAGTGCACAGTGTACCACCTGTGGAGGTCAGAAGAGGGCGTCAGATCCCCTGGAACTGGAGTTACAGACAGTTGTTTGCTGCCCTGTGGGTGCTGGGGAACAGAACCTGGTCCTTAGCTGCTGAGCCATCTCCAGACCTGAGGGAGTTCAGGAGGCTTCACTTGCTCAGAGCTCACAGCTGAGGCTCCAGTCAGGTGGGGGGGGGGGTTGGCAGTGTGCCCCAAAATCTGACCTTGACTGTCAACCTGATTGTATCTGGGATCAACTAAGAGACCTGGATCTATGAGGGAGGGCATTGACCGAGGGGAAGACCCGCCTGGCAGTGTGCCAGTGTCAGCCCAGCTATAAAGAGGGCTGAGGGGAAAGCAGCTCTGCCTGGGGGCCTTTATTTCATTTTTTTAAAAAAAGACTTTATATATTATTTTTATTGTATGTGCATGAGTGCCTGAATGTATGTCAGTGCATCACACACATGCAATGCCCATGGAGGCCAGAAGATGGTATCAGACACACTGGAAGTGGAGTTACAGAAGGTTGTTAGCCCCCATGTGAGTGCTGGGAACTGAGCCTGGATGCAAGAGCAGCCATTGCTCTCATCTGCTGAGCCAGTTCTCCAGCCTGGGAGCTGCCTGCCGCAGACGTGTCTACCTTGTGTGGCCACCACAGTCCTTTGCTGATGTCAGACCCGGCCTCACTGGCCCTTCCAATGTGGACTAAAGACAGCAGCTCTCCATGAAGCATCTAGGCTGTCAGCCCCAGAATGGGACAGCTGAGGTGCCCAGCCTCGTGGACTGGACAGTTACCTGGATCTCAGCCTCTGTAGCATGCAGACAGCCACAGTTGAGCTGTCTGGGCTGCATCCTGTAAACCAACCTAATAAACCCCAATAACTTATTAATTCTGTAAAATAAACAAACAAACAAACAAACAAACTGCCCAGGGGCTGGAGAGATGGCTCTGCAGTTAAGAGAGAGCACTGGCTCCCCTTGCAGGACCTGGGTTTGGTTCCCAGCACTCACATGGAGACTCACAACCATCCATAATTCCAGTTTCATAGGATCCAGTGCCCTCTTCTGGCCTGTATAGGTACTGCATGCATGTGGTTCCTATATATGAGCTGGCAAACAGATATAAAATAAAAATAAATCTTTTTGAAAAGAGGCTGGGTGTAAAGATGCCTGACCCTCATTCCTGACAGCTTGGGAGTAAGAGCCCAGGTGGCCTCACTGGCTTATGTCAGCAAAGAACCCACTGTAGGGCTGGAGCCCAGACTGAGCCCTTTGCACAGGTGCTCTCTGGCTTTGATTGAACAAACCCAAACTGTAGAAGAACAGGGCCTCCGCAGACGCCGAAACCCTGACCTGAAGCCCAGCACCGACCACTGCACTAGCCCCAGCTGCCACATGACCCTGACTGCAAAGCACCCCGGTGCTCCTACAGTGCAGGCTCCTCCCTCTGTAGCCCGGAGTCCTCCTCCATCTTCAGCCCCTACTACTCTACCGTGCTCCCACTAGCCCTCCTCTCCTCCTTCCTCCATTCTTGGCCCCTACATGGAATGCTTCCTCTGTCTTGCATCTTCTGTAGTGTCTCTGGCCTTTTTTTGTTTGTTTGTTTTGTTTTTTCTTTTTCTAATAATTTTTATTATTTTTTACGTGTGTGAGTGTATGCCGCAGAGGTCAGAAGAGGGCGTTGGATTCCCCTGGAACTGGAGTTAAAGATGGTTCTTCGCCGCCATGTGGGTGCTGGGAATTGAACCCGAGTCCTCTGCAAGAGCAGTCGGTGCTCTTAACCGCTGAGCCATCTCTCCAGCCCCTTGTTTTTGTTTTTTGTCTTTTGTTTTTCTTTTTGGCATTTTCGAGACAGCGTCTCCCTGTAGCCCCAGCTGTCATGGAACTCACTCTGTAGACCAGGCTGGCCTTGAACTCACAAAGATCCGCCTGCCTCTGCCTCCTGAGTGCTAGGATTACAGGCATGCGCCACCACGCCCCGCTGTTTTTGTTTTTCTACAGGTCCCTTCTCTCCACATTTCTTTTGGAACAGTCTCTGGTCATCCCATGAACTCCCCATGCTTCTCTGGACTGTTTTCCTGCTGTGGTTTGTTTTTGTTTTTATTCGTTTTTGAGGCAGGGTCTCCCTGTAGCTGGAACTGGCTATGTAATGCAGGCTAGCCCTTAATTCACAGAGACCAACCTGCCCCTGCCTCCTGTTGGGGCGATATGCACCACCATGCCTGGCCTCCTGCTTTGGTCTTTGGTATTCATCCGCTTCTCCAAAGCAGACAGGCACACCACCACCACCACCACCACCACCACCACCACCACCACCACCACCACCACCACCACCACCACCACCACCACNTTTTTTTGGTCTTTTTGAGCTACAGGGTCTTCCTGTAGCTCTGGCTGTCCCAGAACTCACTCTGTAGACCAGGCTGGCCTTGAACTCACAGAGTTCCACCTGCCTCTGCCTCCCAAGTGCTAGGATTAAAGGCGTGTGCCACCACGGCCAGTCAACAACTCTTGAACAGCAAGGAGTCTCACTGGGGGCCAGCACTACGTCAGAGAGGTAGTGGATGACCAAGTAGACCCTAGACCCCAAGGCCCCTGCGGGAAGCTGCATTGTAGAGAGGTTCATGGCAGAAAGTGAGGAATAGGTTCACTCTCCCAAAAGCAGGGAGCCTGGAGAGGGCTGTTGCCTTTGGCAGGGATAGTGGCTGGAATGGGCACCAAAGCAGCATTCCAAACACACTCACTGACAGCCATTTTCAGCCTAAATCCTGTGTGTGCCAGTGTCTTGTTATCATGCATAGAGTAAAACACACACACACACACACACACACACACACACACAAACACTGTTTCCCAAAACTCTGGGACATGAAAAGGGACAGCATAATGCCCCATTGGTGACCCTGGGGTGGGAGCCCTGTGCTTTGTTTTGTTCGGGGGCTTTGCAATTCCATCCTAAAGGCAGAACATTCCAGAACTTGCTCTGAGGGAGCAGAAAGGGCAGGAGCTGGTCCCTGTCCTGCTACTCAGCTACTCAGCTTTTCCACTCTTTCCAGGGCCTTGTTATGACACAGGCGTCAGGGAGACCTGCAATGGTTGCTTGTTGCCCTGAGCATCTGCAGGCCTCAGGAAGCTAGGACCACTGTGCAGTTCTCCATCCTCGCAGTCCGGTTCCTATGGAGACACCCAGAGCCTAACCAAGATGAGCTGGGCTTCCCGCCACGCACCACGCTCTTGCCTGAGACTAAATTAAGTACTCCCCAGTGGGGGAAGTGGAAAGACAGGATCTAAAACAGGCCAGGGTGAGTCAGCGCGGGCCTGAGGGGAGCGCAGCCAACCCACCCAGAACCGCTTCAGTGAGGATGGGGCACATGGTGGCTCCATCTGCAAGGGGTTTATTAATAGGCATCAGCTTGGAGAGGTAGCGATTGGGCTAATTTTCCAGGGTGAATGTCCCACCACATGATGGGAGCTCTGCCAGTTGGGACAGCCACACGTGTCCCTGACAGGTTCCAGATCCCCAGGGGGTAGAGTCGCCCAGAGTAAAGACGATGAACTTGTGGGTGCAGGTATTGTGCTGATTTTTCTCAACTTGATATAAACTAGAGTTACCTGGGAAGAGGGAACCTCATTTGAGGAATTTCTTCTAGCAGACTGGCCTGAAGGCATGTCTGTGGGGCATCTTCCTGATTTCTAGGTGATGTAGGAGGGTCAAGCCCACTATGAACAGTGACTTCCCTAGGCAGGTGGCCCGGATTGTCTAAGGAAAGGAGCTGAGGGCTGGAGAGACAGCTCCGCAGTTAAGAGCACTGACTGCCCACGTAGCAGCTAACAACCATCCCTAACTCCAGTTCCAGGGGATCTGAAGCTCTCTCCTGGTCTCTGCAGGCATCATATGCATGTGGTGCACTACATGCCTGCAGGTAAAACAGTCATATACATAAAAAGTTTTCAGTTTTAGTCAAGGTAGTGCACGCCTTTAATCCCAGCACTTGGGAGGCAGAGGCAGGTGGATCTCTGTGAATTCAAAGCCAGCCTGACTACAGAGTGAGCTCCAGGACAGCTCTGGCTACAGAGAGCCCTTCTCTCAAATAATAATAATAATAATAATAATAATAATAATAATACCTGAGCAAGCCAGGAAGCAGCGCTCCTCCATGTCTGTACTTCACTTCCTGTTTCCAGGCTCCTGCCCTGACTTCGCTCAAAAAATGGACTGTAATCTGGGAGTTCTAAGATGAAATAAAAACCTTTTCCTCCCAAGTTGGTTTTTGTCAGAGTGGCTTATCACAGCAGTGGAGATCCAATTAGAACAGAGACTAAGCAGCACATCTGTGGGGGTCCCAGTATAGGGCTCCCCAGTCACTCTCAACCCCCAACCGTCACAGCCTGACATGAATCCCCTAGAGAGCCCAGCTGGTCCAGTCTGGCTGGTGAGGGGAAGGGGCACTCCACTGGGGCATGCCCCAGGGTGAGGCACAGACAGGAGCCTGGCTGGCAGATGTGGCCAGCAGCTGGTCTAGGAGGAGTGTTGGAGCTGTGGGCACAGCCTCGTGCTGAGCCACTGGGGGCTGGAACTGGGGGAAGGCGTGTGGCTGTCTACAGTAAACCTCACGTCTGTCTGTCACAGATCTGAGCTGCTCTGACCAAGTCTAGCTGATGGTAAAGAGAGGAGAGAGGCCTCACGCTTGCTCCCATAGGACATGGTGGACACTTAGGGGCTTAGTTGCTATCTGCAAGAGACGCAGCACCTGGCTACCTCAGCCCAGGTCAAATCTAACCCATCCCCTGCCACAGGGACAGTGGGAGGGTGACTGGATGTTGAAGGGTGGAGAGGAGAGGTGGAGGGAGGATGATGGAGGATGGTGGAGGGTGGGCCCTTTTAAAGATTTATAAGCCAGGTGTGGTGGCACATGCCTTTAATCCCAGCATTCAGGAGGCAGAGGCAGGCCGATCTCTGTGAGTTCAAGACCAGCCTGGTCTACACAGCAAGTTCCAGGACAGCTAGGACTACAGACAGACCTTGTCTCAAAAAAAAGACAAAAAAAATATTTATATGTTATGAGTATTTTGCTGCCTAAGGTGGCCAGAAGAGGGTGAGAGATCCCTTGGAACTGGAGTTACAACCACCATGTGAGTGCTGGGAACCAAACCTGGTCCTCTACTAGAGCACCTAGTGCTCTTTTTCTTTTTGTCTTTTTGAGACAGGGTCTCCCTTTAGTCCCAGCTGGCCTGGAGCTCACAAGTTGGCTATGTAGACCAGGCTGGCCTTGAACTCACAGAGATCCCCCTGCCTCTGCCTGTGGAGTGCTGGGATTAAAGGCGTGCACCACCATGCCTAGCCTTTCTCCTTTTTATTCAGTCCAGGGCCCAGCCTGTGGTGTGGTGCTACCCCACAGTCAAGGTGGCTCCTTTCCACCGATTAACCCCATGCAGATGGTCTTTCACAGACAAGCCTAGCGGCATGGGCCTGGGGGATCCTAGGTCTTGTCAAATTGAGGATGAACATGAACTGTCTGCAGCTCTGGAAAGGGAAAGCTCAAGAAGGTTCCAGCATCTATCCATGGACAGCTTGGGTCCTTCTGCTTTGGGGTGTGTGAACAGCACAGGTGTGAACACGTTTTGTGGGGTGTTTGTCTGTTTGTTTTAGTCACAAGTGTCCTTTCATTTTTGTGTATGTATGAGCAGAGCTCCCAGGTCAGATGGTGACTCCGGATTCACCTTCTGAGGAACCCCAACACCATAGCTGCTGTACCCCATGAGATGCCCATTCATTCCTGTCTTGTGAAGGTCCAATTTCCCAGCAGTCTCTCTGGTGGGTGCTTTTTTTTTTTTTTTTTTTTTTTTTTTTTTGTGTTTCAGACAGGGGGTCTCCCTGTAGCCCCAGGTGTCCTGGAACTCACTCGCGTAGACCAGGCTTGGCCTTGAACTCACAAAGACACGCCTGCCTCTGCCTCCCGAGTGCTAGGATTAAAGGCGTGCACCACCATGCCCGGCTTTTTTTTTTTCTTGATTAAACATCTGTGGGTGGGAAGTGTCATCTGGTGGTTTTGGTTTGCATTTTCCTATCACTGAGCAGTTTCTGTGAGCCTGATGGCCATTTGAGTCGGGGGTGGGGGGCATCTATTCCTCTCTTGCTCGTTCTGAAGTCAGGCTCTTCAGTGTCTGCCACTTTCCGTGGACTCTGGCGCCAGTTCCACCCGGTCTCTATCTGCCCCACAGTCCTCCGACCATGTGGGCTTCTATACATCGTCAAAACCTGTTGCCGGGCGTGGTGGCGCACGCCTTTAATCCTAGCACTTGGGAGGCAAGGCAGGTGGATCTTTTGTGAGTTCAAGGCCAGCCTGGTCTACAGAGTGAGTTCCAGGACAGCTGGACTACAGGGAGACCCTGGTCTTAAAAGAACAAAAAAAAAAAAAAAAAAAAAAAAACTGTTGCCTGAGCCAGCAAGATGGCTCAGCAGGTGAAGAGGCTTGCCACTAAACCTGGTAACCTGAGTTCAATCCCTGGAGCCCACATGGTCGGAGGAGAGAACCGACTCCAACAGATTGTCCCCTGGTCTCTGTACATGCACACACCTATATACACTAAAGACACAAACAAAATGCATATTTTTGGTCTTTTGACACAGGATCTTCCTGTCACCCCAGCTGGCCCAGAACTCACAGAGATCCTCCTGCCTTTGCCTCCCAAGTGCTAGGATTAAAGGCGTGCGCCACCACGCCCAGCACAAAGGAACTCTTTGTGACCCCTGTCTTGAAGGGAATCACACAACACACCCCTGCAGTGTGTTGCTCTGAGTGACCACCTGTCCCCAGGGATCTCAGTAGAGACAGAGTTGCCATAGGACCCACCTTCTAGTAGAGACTGGCAGCCAGATATGCTGTATGCAGATAAGCATAGAGTGCTTGCTGTGCGTAGGGAACATGCATTGAGCACTTACTGCATACAGCTAATGTATTGAGTGCTTACTGAGTGCAGCCAGCATGCATTAAGCACTTCCAGCCTGCAGCCAGCATACACTGATTGTGGCTGTTTTGTGTGGCCCAGGTTGGCCGTTCACATCTTACCTCATTTAATTCTGAAGAAAAATCCAGAATTTGGAAAGGGTCGAACCTGCCACTGCTGCTACCTCATTAGCCCCCAGGGTTCCCCTGCGGCCTTCGGGCTGGGTCCATCCATCACCCCGTGGCCCAAGATCCTCCCCAATCCGATCAAGACCCCAACCCAGGAGCCAGACCCAGCTTAGATCTTCCTCCCAGCAATACGAGGGGCTAGCCTCGAACCCCAGCTGTCCAGTGACCAGGACAGTCACCTGTGTGTGTTAGCACTGCATTGTTCCATACCACAACTCAGGGCAGGGCATAGGGTGCTAGAGAGGAAACTGAGTCACAGACGGGGTGACTTGCCAGATTCAAACTCAGGCAGCACATAGCCACAGACAGTCCTGAACTTGAAATATCCCATCGTATGGAAGGGAAACTGAGGCTTGGGGAGTTGGTGGGTCAGCGCACACCCAAGTGTGGGCAGCCTTGCCACTAGCCACACCACTTCTTCAACTCCTCAATTAAGAGTCCTTAGAGTCAGCTTAGATGGCTGTTGCCAACTCCCACCAGAGCTCAGCAGGTGCAGGAGGAGAAGGCCGATATCCTGGCAGCCTGCAATTACCTAATGGATTGTGTTAATTATCATTACAGGCTGTGCAGAGAACCTGAGGGTCACGCTAGATCACACATGAGCTTTCTAGGCAGATCACACATCCTCAGCCACAGAGCCAACTAGAAAGCAGACTTGAGTCCCCGAGTCCAGGTTGGAATTTCAAAGCTGGGTAGTGGAGATGTAGGAGGGCCTCTCAAATAGCCAAGGCTATCAGTGGGCTCAGGAAGGCAGACAGAGCCCTAGGGAGCCACAGAAGGTTTCACAGCCCCAAGGCCTACCCTCCCCCCTTCCTTGATTCAGGACCCCAGCAGCTTCCACAAAAACCCTCCCTCTCCCTCCGTTTCTTCTGCAACTCTGCAGGTGCCCACAGTCCAGGCCCTCTGTGACTGCCTCCTGTGTTTGCTTTGGGGACACCCCCAGGGTGAGGCCCTCACCCCGAAACCAAAAAGCTCACTTGGCAGAAAACTACAGGCTACATACAGCATCCTAGAGACTGTCTCAACCTTCTAGGTTGAGACGATGCCCAGCTGTAGACTTCAGGCGTGGCCGGACCCATGTGCCCAGCCTGGATGCCACCCTTGCCCTTGGCCTCTTGCTCTGGTTCCCCTATGAGAAAGGAGCATCAATTATGATTGGCATATACTAAGAAGTCTCTGGCTGGGAGTGGTGGCACAGCTTTGAATCCCAGCACGTGGGAGGCAGAGACGAGTGGCTCTCTGTAAGATCTAGGCCAGCCTGGTCTACAGAGAGAGTTCCAGGCTAGCTTGGGCTACAGGGAGACTGTGTCTTGAAAAGATCAAAGAACGGAAAAAAAAAAAAAAGAGGCTGGAGAAATGGCTCAATGATTAAGAGCACTGGCTGCTCTTGCAGAAGTCCCAGGTTCAGTTCCCAGTACCACGTGATGGCTAACAACTGTCTGTAACTCCAGGTCCAGTGGATCCAGCGACCTCCTCTGGCCTTTATTGACATTGCATGGCACAGGTGCACATACATGCACACAGAACACTCTCACATTAAAAACGTTTCCAGGGTAGCCAGGCGTGGTGGCGCACACCTTTAATCCCAGCACTCTGGAGGCAGAGGCAGGCAGATCTTTGTGAGTTCAAGGCAAGCCGCGTCTATAGAAAGAGTTCCAGGACAGCTGGGACTACAGGGAGATCCTGTCTCAAAAAGACTGACAGAGCCAGCCACCAATAATAATAATAATAATAATAATAATAATAATAATATTCCGGCTGGAGAGTTGGCTCGGGACAAGAGCTCGTGCTTCCAGAGGACCCAGGTTTGACTCCCAGCACCCACATGATGACTCTGTTGTCCACTTTGCAGCTACTACACACACAACCAATAAACATACTGGCCATCAAGACACTTGTACAAATAAAAATAAACATATCATTCCAAAAAAGTTTCTGCCTGTTGGATGCCCACTGCCTCGACAGATCAGATTCTGGTGCTGGAAGGTAGAGAGAGGAGAGAAGTTCTTCTGTGGTCCTGTGTCACATAGTGGGGGACAGTCTGGGCCTCAAATGTCCTCACTCAGCCCCAGGCCCAGTGGGAACTATGCTTCCTGGGGCTACAGAGAGAGGATGTGGAAGATAATGACCTAGGACCTGTGGCTGGAAAAACTGCAGCCAGACGGTGCTGGATAGCTTTAGTATTAACTCGACATAGGGGGGTTGAAGGAACCTCAACTGGGAATTTCCTCCATTAGACTGGCCTGTGGCCATGTCTGTGGGGTATTTTCTTCATAACTGGGTGATGTGAGAGGACACAGCCCACTGTGGGCAGTGCTATGCCTGGGCAGGGTGTCGCGTATTGTATAAGAAAGCAGGCTTGGGGGCTGGAGAGATAGCCTAGCGGTTAAGAGCGCCGACCGCTCTTGCAGAGGACCCAGGTTCGATCCCCAGCACCCACATGGCGGCTGAGAACCGTCTGTAACTGCAATTCCAGGAGAACTCCAGTTCCAGGGGATTCCGAGAGACCCTCTTCTGACCTCCGCGGCATTGCACGACACCGGTGCACAGACCTACACGCAAAACAGTACATTCATACACATAAATAAATAAAATTAAAAAAATAAAATAAAATAAAGAAAGCAGGCTGATCTGTGTCATGGCCCTGGCCCTTTCTATTACTACTATGTGCTTCCTGTTTGCCATGAGGTGAGCAGCCTAGCCACATGCTTCTGCACTTATGACACTCTGTATCACCTGAGCCTCAAAGCAATGACTTTAGCTGATCATGCACTAAAATCTTCTGAGTCCATAAACTTTGGCCATCTGAAGAATACTGTCAGGGATAAAAAGAAGGACATTATATAATGATGATGGAGTCACTCCTTGAAGACATATTAATTCTAAGTATATATATGCTCACAGAGATTAAACATACTTAAGGCAAAAAAGTGATAGAAATGCCCATGTCATAACTGTGAGAGCTGCAACACTCTTTGTAGTAAAGAAAACGCAGGAAATAAAAAAGAATATAGAATTGTATTTATAACTTTACCTATTTGATATTTGTGATGCTTACTAATTTAAAAGAACAGAAATAATACAAGGTATGTTTTCTGATAGCAAAATTTAAATGTACATTAATACTAAACATGTATAAAGCACCTCAAAGGCAGTTTCAATGGAAATAAAATATTTTAAATGGAAAAAAAAAAAAAGAAAGGCTGAGCAAGCCAGTAAGCAGCGTTCCTCCATGGCCTGTGCTTCAGCTCCTGCCTCCAGGTTCCTGCCCTGAGTTCCTACCTTGGGCTCCCTCAGTGATGAACTATGACCCAGGGGATGTAAGATGAATAAACCGTTTCCTCCCCAAGTTAGTTTTGGTCAGAGCATTTTGTCACAGCAATGGAGAAGCAAACTAGAACACAGAAATACGGACACAGGCATACATCCTAAATATATGGCCACAGCTAATCAGTATGCACTGAGGTACAGATGCCTGTCCAGAGCTACACAGAGTGACACACACACAGGCACTGGGGACAGGGTGCACCCCAGAACCCATGCTTCCCAGACTTGCCATCAGCTCTTGCATGGCGCACCAGTGGCCCAGGAGGAGCGGAAGGCCGGTTGCCCTGGCAACACATCCCAGGACCGCAGCAGTGTAGCAGCTCATCTGGCCAGGGTTGGCAGGAGGGGCTGCTCAGGACCCTACGACAGCAGGGCCTGGCTCACTGGACAGACAGCAAACTGACCAGTCCTGAGTGGAGAGGGGCATGGGGTCCTGTGTCAAAGGAGACATTGGGTCCTATCTTGGAGTTACAGGGGACATAGGATATGTGGGGTCGGAGGGGGCAGGGGTTCTGTGCTGGGGTCACAGGGATACAGGATGTGTGGGGTCACAGGGGACACCAGGTCCTGTATGGGTTCAGAGAGAACATGGGTAGATGACAGAGACTATGCCTTGTCCTGTGAGCCTAGAAGCGCTGCCACCCGGGGCTCTGACCCTTCAGTCTGTGGGCAGCCAGTTTCATTCACTTCTTTATCTCCCGTGGCTGTGGACATTGCTTCCCACAACAGCCACCGACTTCCCAGTGCCAGGATGGCAGCCCCTCCCCTGAGTGGAGATCAGCAGCCACAGTGACCACAGTGGCCGGCACGGGGATGTGAGGCAGGGAGACCTCTGGCTTCCATTGTGCTGCCCACCCTAGGGACCCTCACCCTGACTCCCGAGGTACCCTGTACACATGTGCATGGGGAATGGATGACATCTGGAGCCTGGGTGACCTCATCCAACCCTGATATCAGACACATCCCCACCCATGACTCACTGCTGAGAAAAACCACGTTCCCCGTGAAGATGCCCTGAGGCTTTCCTCTACAAAGAGCCGGCTACCCAGGCAGGAAAGGGGGCACCTCCAGCCCCTTTGGGGGCGTCTGCCACCTACTGTGACAGTGGACTGGGTTGATGTGGAGAGTAAGTGCAGAGCTGGGCACCGAGACCTGTGAGTCCTTGTCATGGACAGACCTGGGATCTCCCCACCGACCATCCACAGAGGCCAGGAGTGTGAGAGTGTCCGAACCCCACTCACCATCCAAAGCAAAACTCCCTGTTTTGTTAAACATCAGACCCGCAGACCTTCCCACCCACATAACCCAGACACCTTTATTTCACTAAAAACAGAATTATAAACAAACACATTCGGGGGCGGTGTCTTCAAGATTCACACACAGTCAACTACAAACACAAAGATATCAAACAGTCCAAGGTGTAGAAAACGAGACCCCAGGGGGGAAGAAGGCGGCAGGGAGCTCCACATAGGGCCCCTCCGTTCACCATCCTAGCTGACAAAGCCCAGGTTCAGGGTGCACCTCAGGTTCAGAGACAGTGGGGATCAGGCATGGGGATGGATGATCCCTGCAGAGTCCTGGGGAATCTGTAGCCCGCATGAAATTTGGGGGTACATCCAAGGAGAGACATTGTGGGGCCCACAAAAGTGCACTAGTCCATCAAAACCCAGTGGGGCAGCCAATTCTCAGTGACAGACTTTGTGCCAAACACGGGAACCCATTCCAAGACCCTAGTAACCCAAGTATCCGTCCATTTGTAGGAGAGCCACAGCTGGGGCCCAGCCCCACCCCTCCTGACAGCAATATCCTATTTACACTCTGAGGCTGCTAGCCAAGGGCCTGCTGAGAAGGCAGGTTCGGAGCCTTCCGGCTGGGCAAGTGGCCACAGACTGGGGGATGTCACAGGCAGACAGCATCCAGGCAGAGCACATGGCAGCCACACTCTGAGTGCAGACATCCCTTCAGTGAAGATAAAGACCAAGGCCAGTCCCCGACTCAGAGAGCTTAGCCAAGCCTGCCTGTCTCTGCCATCAGAGAACCTGGAACCCCCAATAACTTATGTGCAATCTCTCCCTGTGGAAGGGCCAGGCAGTGTCACAGGGCAAACGGGGTGCTGTTGTGCAGACCCCCACCCCCAGCTGTCCCCCAGGTGATGGACAAAGGAGCAGGCGACCTCACAGGAAGGGCAGCAGTGAGGTCAGCGGCAGCTCTTCCTCCCCCAGCAGCGTGTCCCTCTTGAGGCTACCACCCTTGTTGACCACCTTGATCCTGAGAGACAGCTTGCGAACGCTGGCTGGCCCCAGGCCGTCGAAGAAGAAGTCCTCATTGAAGATGGGGTGGCGGCTGTTCTTAATGATGGTGCTTCGCTGCTTCTGGAGCTTTCCGGGTACAAGGCACAGCCCCACGCAGCAGTTGATGCTCCGGGCGTCACAGGGCCGGTCGTACAGACCCTCGGCGGCCAGCAGGCGCACGCGCAGGCGAGCCTGAGCTGCCTCATACTCGGCCAGCAGCCGCACACTACCCCTGGTGCCCATCCGAACCGTGTGCTCCCCTCGAGGTGCCTGGCCCGACTCAGAGCCCGGCTCCGGGGTGGCCCTTCGAGTCAGCCGGCGCCGGACACCCGGGCTGGTGTCAGGAGTGCTGTCATCAGCGGACAGTGAGCCGTGGCGGCCCACTGAGTGTTTGAGCTGGCTCACTTTGGCCTGGCTGTCCTGGGCAAAACCCTTGAGCAGGGACACAGATCGGGAGAGAAGAGGGGACCCAAAGGGAGAAGACTCGGCCGAGGACCCTGTGTCGCTCTCCCCACCACTAAAGTAACGACTGGGGCTCATCAGGGCACCCCCAGACTCCCGGGATCCCCCATCCCCTGCATTGGGCTTGGCACCTGCTCGACGGCGCCCGGCACCCGGGGAGCCCACCTGAGCCAGGGCCCCATGCTCACTGTGAAAGAGGGACTCCTTGCGCCTGGTATGGGGGCTCTCGGCCAGCGTCGCAAAGCCATATGAGGTCTGGGCCTTGGGGACAGAGGGCAGGGACATGGCGCCCTGAGCCTGTGGGTCAGCGTTGGTGGCTTCCTCCGCAGGCCAGTCCTCGGCACTCTCTATCTGAATGACATGGCGTGTGGCTGCCTTCAGCAGGTTCCTGCTCTCCGAAGCCAGCTTGACTGGCAGCCGGGGGCTTCGAGGGGCTCGCCGGGGCCCAGGTGATGCCAGGTTCTGCTCCGATGTGGATGGGCCCAGCTCCGCCTGACCGTCTGCCTCTGTGGGGCCCGAGGGCAGCTTAGGGGGGATGAAGAAGTCGGGGATCTTGTCGGGTGTCAGCACGTTGCTGTACAGCGGGCCCTTAGAAGACTTGTCCCCAGCCTCACTGCTAACCCCACGGCCAGCTCCATTCTCCCCGGACCCCCGAAGCCGCTCCAAGAACCACATGTTGGTTTTTCTCATGAGGGCAGCAGGCCGAGAGGATAGAGCGTCTGGGAAAAGAAAAGGGGTTCCAAGTGATACCTGATGCAGGGGTGACCTGTTAGGGCCATTTGAGGTGCCACCTGTGTACAGGGGAAATCTGTAAGGGGCGTTGGGGTGAAACCTGTTCAGGGCCGGGCAGGAGTGGGGAGGTGAAGGGTGGGTTAGTGCCTGGCACAGGGTGGGCTGTCAGGACCTCAGAGGGTGGTACCTGTGTGCTGGAGTGACTTGTCAGGGCATTGGGGGATGACACCTGGCATGGGGATGACACTTGGCATAGGGGTGTTGGAGGTGGACACTTGGTGCAGGGTCAGCTGTCAGGGCCATGGGGAGTGGCACCTGTGTGCTGGCATGACCTGTCAGGGCCGTGGGGGGTAACACCTGATGTCACCTGTCAGGGCCATTGGGGTGGCACCTGTGCACAGGGGTCAGCTGCCAGAGCTGACTGGGTCAGCAGCGTGCAGGGTGACTGATGTGCGCAGGGCGCCCCGAGTAGGGTCAGTCTCCCACGCCAGAGGGACCGGCCTGCCCTCTGCGCACCCACCTGCGGGGCTCCGGGTCCCCGGGGACTCGCGTGGTGCGAGGCCGGAGCTCCCCGGCCCCGCCCCCAGCCGCCACCCACCTGTGGCTTTGCCCGGATGCTGCGCGCTGCGGTGGGGGAGGCGGCGGCCCTGGAAACGCGCAGCGAGCTGGAGGTGCCCACAGCTCCCTGTGCGCGGGATCCCGACTCCGCGGAGTGCACGGGGGTCAGCTGCTGCTGGCCGGCGCCTCCGGGACCTGAGGCTCGGCCACTGCCGGGTGCAGCGAGGAGCGAGGCGAAGGTGCAGCAGCAGCTCTGCGCGGCGGGAAACCGCCCACCCGGCCGTATTCCTCCGAATGCGCGCGCGCCCGGCTGTGCGCCCGCGTCCCCGAAGCCCGCGAGGGGCGGGGACCTGCGGAGGGGGCGGGGCCTTCTGTGTCCAGCCTCGCTGCCTGGCCCTTCGGGTTCAGGTCGGGGGAGTGCCCTTAAGAAGGGCCAGGATTTTAGTGGACAGGTCTGGGGGCGGGGCCGGCTACAGTGGACGGACCTCTGGGGACAGGTGGGGTGGGCGTGGCCTGAGGGGTGGGCCGGGACCTCCTGGTACAGGGGGATGAAGGCATTGCTGAGTGGGTACAGGCCAGAAATAGGTCCCGCTGGGAGGGGCGGGACCCGGCCTGCTGATACCAGCTGGTGCGCCTTGTGGGGCTACTGGACTCACACGATACCCAGCCGGGAGAGCAAAGCCTCCTGTTACTACCCCGAGTGGAATGGAGCCCGTGGGGGGAGCTGAGGAGTAGGTCTTATGCCACTGGCCAGAGCTGGGGACAGTGGACTGGACACTGGGGAGCCCAGTGCACGGTGCAGCTCCCTGCCTTCCTAGTGTCCAATGGGACAGATGCCCACTGAGCAGCCCACAGATGAATGACAGTGCAGGTGTGTGACAATACCATCTCAGGGAAACCATTTAAGGGACAAGAAAGACACAGAGACACAGAGGCCAGGCAGGGTGAGGTGAGGGGCTCAGAGACACATAGCCCCAGGAACCAGGCTACCTTGGGCTGCTCATCCTGCGCCCATGCTTCCTTCGGTGTGAGGTCAGGCAGGCCTCCAAACCCTCTGTGCCTCTGCTTCTTGGGGCAGTCTACAGGTCGTTTGCCAAACGCTGAGTGTCCTGTAGAATCAGGTGTGTGCAAGAATGCTCTCCCAGGCCTTTGGCAGGTCAGCAAGGGTCTCAGCCAGGGACACTGACTCTGGCTTCAAAGGCTGAGAATAGACTCCAACCGCTGGCCTCAGTCCCTGCACCTTGGTATATTTGAGGACTTGGAACGGTGGGCCATGGGGAAAGATAACTGGGGAGAGTCTCCGTGCCTGCCCTATTGACCTCTATTGACCCCACCTTGTAGAGAGGGAGCCTGGCCCTTCCAGCTGGCAGCCTCTGGGTCAACAAAGCCTTCTGACTTGTTCTGAGCTCTGGCAGGGCATACAAGGACACACACACACACACACACACACACACACACACACACACACTCATACTGAAGAGCAGGGCTCAAGTGCTATTGATTAGCTTCTTCTGGTCCTGAGTCCTGCCATCTCTTGCTGAGTGAACTCAGCTTCCAGTGGGAGGAACATTTCTCAGAAGCCTGGATGGAAGGCTGCCCAAGACCTAGACCCAATGGGGCTGGAGAGCTGGCTTGGCTAAGAGCACTGGCTGTTCTTGCAGAGGGAGGACCCAGGCTGACAACCATCTGTAACTTCAATTCCAGGATACACTTTGCCCTCTTCTGGCCTCCATGGCCATTGCATGTACAAGGGCACCTACATACATGCAATCAGTCAATCAACCAATCCTTGTGTCCACAGACCTAGCAAGGACAGTGTCACATTGTCTTCTCTCTCAGAACAAGGTGAACAGTAGTCACAGGGGTCGCAGGAGCCTACCCACTTCTGCACAGCCTTGCCTCCAAACCCATGTGGTGCTAGGCAGCCTGCAGGCAAGGCATTGTCTGGCCTGTGTCAGGGGCTCCACACACATTAATTTGAACTCAGGACTCTCCTTCACCCACCCCTGGTTCTCTCAGGGCAAGGAGTGTTTGTTGATTGAGTAACTGAAAGTTCCAAGAGGCAGGGGTTAGGGGCAGGATCTAGTTCCTGCTCACATGCCTGTTCTCTCAGCATCTATCTTTATAGTGAGATTTGGGGTACACAAAATCAGGTGGGTGTGAGCACATTTCCCCCAGAGGGGTACCAGATACTAGGACTTCAGAGAGGATGGTGAGGCTGGGCTATGCATGAATGAATTCTCAGGCCCCTCTGCCCCCAGTTCCAGAATCTGACTCCAGTCCAGTCAGGCACTTCCTACTGGAACATTTCTTTTTTCTTTTTTTTTTTTTTAATTTATTTTTGTATGTGTATGAATGTACTGTCTGCATGTAGGTTTGTGTACCGTGTCGTGCAATGCCTCGGAGGTCAGAAGAGGGTGTCGGATTCCCCTGGAACTGGAGTTAAAGACGGTTTTCAGCCGCCATGTGGGTGCTGGGGATCGAACCCGGGTCCTCTGCAAGTCCTCTGCAAGAGCAGTCGGAGCTCTTAACCACTAGGCCATCTCTCCAGCCCCCCTACTGGAACATTTCTTACAGGGAGTCAAGTTCATGTTGAAGAGACCTGGTAGCTGTCCTACGCACCCCTCAAATGCTGTGTCCTGCACCCCTGTACCCCCTGATAGCACCTCCAGTGTTGGGCACCTTTCTGCTTCCCCAGCTCTGCACACACAGAGCACCCCTATATGCTCTGCTCTGCTCACATGGACTCACCAGGGCTCAGCCTTCCCTCACAGACCATGTCACCACCACAAAAGAAGCCAGCCCTCCAGATTGCCCCGAATCTCTGAGTTCCAGAACTCTCCTCTTCCCAGTTTTCATCAGACATCTAGTGGTGACTTGCTTATCAACATCCCCGGACAGCTAATGAGGGAGGTCTGGCTGGGAACTCTTGCGCCCTGCCCCTGTTGTCACCCAGGGGTCCCAGCAGATGAGATAAGAGGTGTTAAAGGGCCGAGTGTGGTGGCACATGCTTTTAATCCCAGCACTCCCAGCACTTGGGAGGCAGAGGCAGTTGGATCTGTGTGAGTTCAAGGCCAGCCTGGTCTACAGAATGAGTTTCAGGACAGCTGAGGCTATAGGGAGACCTGTTCAAAAAAAAAAAAAAAGGTGTTAAAGGACCCTGGCAGGATGGGTGGGTGTATAGGAAGGGGTTAAGGTAGGATAGGTGAGTGGACAGATGGATGAGTGGGAGATGGGAGGATAGATGATGTGTGGGGATGGTAGGTGGATGATGTGTGGGCATGGTGGGTGGATGATGTGTGGGGATGGTAGGTGGATGATGTGTGGGCATGTGGGTGGATGATGTGTGGGCATGGTGGGTGGATGATGCGTGGGGATGGTGGGTGGATGATGCGTGGGGATGGTGGGTGGATGATGCGTGGGGACGGTGGGTGG
>VZQC01014492.1:1024521-1109493 GCA_009823505.1 Rhizomys pruinosus
TGGATGATGTGTGGGGATGGTGGGTGGATGATGTGTGGGGATGGTGGGTGGATGATGTGTGGGCATGGTGGGTGGATGATGCGTGGGGATGGTGGGTGGATGATGTGTGGGGACGGTGGGTGGATGATGTGTGGGGATGGTGGGTGGATGATGTGTGGGCATGGTGGGTGGATGATGTGTGGGCATGGTGGGTGGATGATGTGTGGGGATGGTGGGTGGACTGGGGCGCTCCATCTCTATCTTTGGAGAAAGAGGGCATCAAAGTCCCCTCTGGCTCTACCTTTGAAAGTGTCACAAGTTCAGGACAAATGGAGACTTGACTCTCAGGCCCTCCCTGGCATTGTTTCCAGAACACAGAGTCCAGCCCTCCCCAGGGGCCTGCCATTCCTGGCCACAGGCTGGGATGTGACAAGGGACGGATCTCTCAGAAAGCTGCTGTGTGCAGAGTTATCCAAACAGGTCCCAGAGACAGATGGGCTTCAGAACTAACACCAGGTGTGTCCAGGGAAACTGGACACACCACTCTGGGGTGCTGGAGGGCAGAGCTAGGCTGTCTCTGATCCTAGGGCCTGAATGGATGGAGTTTGTGAGGGAACTGTGGAGATAGGGAGGGGGAGGGTCACACGTAAGGGCATCCCCAAGGAGGAGCTGGGTACACATTGCACAGAGAACCGTAATTTATCTTGTAATAAAAACAGAAGCCTGTTGAGAGTATGGAGGGGGCTGTGGAGAAGGCACCCCACAATCTGGCCGCTATCTCCTCCTCAGCCCCGTGGGGATCTGCTGAGTGCCATTCTGGGTTGTCCACCTGGGAGCCCACCAGGTCCCCACAGGTGCAGCTGACTTGCACTCAACGCTGGGTTTAATTACAGTCAGAAGTCCAGGGCAGCTGGGAGGCACCAGGCAGACGACACTCACCAGTGTGCTCCCTTTCTCTGCCTCTCACCTAGGCACCCCACCATCCCAGGTGAACCCCAAAGCTGCTCCACCCCTCAAGAATCTGAGACCCAAAAGCACCTTAATTTCTCCCCAAGGCAACAGTGCACCTGACCCATCAGTTTGAAAAAGAGACAGGGCAGGAATCCATACCACACTTGAGGCCTTCCCCTCTGCTCAGGGGACATAGCCTGACGTTACTGCCCCACACTGGGGACCCAAGGCACAGGGCCTGCATTTGGGTGTCTTTTCATTGAAGGCCACTGAATCTGTCTTTGGTTTATACAGCCTCGCCCTAGTGCAGGGTGGGGATTTGGGCGGGCCCACGGGCTTGGACCTTGACTCCGTCTCACTGTGCCAGCCAGCCAGCCACAGATGGAAGACGACGGCTTCCTGAGGCTCATGCAGAAGAGATGGTGGTCACTGAGGCATCTGGGGGCAGGAGCTGGGCTGCTGACCATCACCTGTGGACAGAAAGAAATGAAGTCCCCTCAGCCACCACTGAACAGGAAGGGCACACAGCCACCGGGGCTTCCAGACTCTTGCTCACTACTGCTCTGCACACCACAGCAATGTCTTAACTTCTCTGTGAACACAGAAGTACCAGCCCTAGAATCACACGATAACCCTGGGTATTACTCCTAGACTTACAAACTCCTTTAAAGATGGAACAGAGTCTTTGGCCGGCAACATGTGCTGGCCCAACATGGTGCAGGTGCTCTTCTCACAGCCCTGGGCTCCCAAGTAGGAGGCCACGCTGGGTGGGGGAGGGTGACGCAGAAGGAGACGTTGTCATGGGGATGGGAGAGCAGCCTGACCTGGCCAGCAGCTCGGAAAATTCCACAGCCCCCAACGGCCCCCTCAGCCCAGCCCCCACGTCCCGCTACTTCAGCCTCCTCCTGCTCTCTTCCCAACCACGCCGCCTCCCTCCTCCTGTGCTTTGGGAGACCTTGGAGTCACCAGATCTCCTGTCCCTCTCCCTTCATGGCCTGCCACAGACCTAGCAACAAAAGCCCACGGCAGACCCGGCCATTTCCCCTCACCTCACAGGCTAGCCCCTGCCACTCGGCCGGCCTCACCAGTGGGGACTCCCACCCTCCCCAGGTAAGAAGTAGACAGTGAGACCAAACAGATTCAGGTAACTGCAAGTCACAAGGCTCAGCCAATTCCACACCTAGGAACCTGCACACCAACATCCACATGACTACATGGAAAGCTGTGCATACAGGCGTGCTCACAGCAGTGAGGCATAGCCAAAGGGAAACAGCCCAGTGTCCACAGATGTACCATGGGCAGATGCAGTCCATCCAACCTGGAGTATCACGCAGTCATGAACAGGACCAAGGCTCTGACACACACCACAGCATAGAAGGACCTTGAGAACACTGTCCTCAGTGAGAGACACAGACACAAAAGGCCACAGTGTGGGGCTCCATGACAGGAAATGTCCACAATAGGGGAACCCCAAAACAGGAAGTAGATTTGTGGATGCTGGAGAAAGGATGGAGGTGACTGCTTGCAGAGGCTGGGCTGCTTTGAAATGAAATGTGAGCATACTGGGCTGGAGAGATGGCCTAGCGGTTAAGAGCGCCGACCGCTCTTACAGAGGACCCAGGTTCGATCCCCAGCACCCACATGGCGGCAGAGAACCGTCTGAAACTCCAATTCCAGGAGGACTCCATTTCCAGGGGAATCCGAGACCCTCTTCTGACCTCTGCGGCATTGCACGACACGGGTGTACAGACCTGCATGCAGACAGTACATTCATACACATGCAGAAATAAAAAATAAATAAATAAAAATAAATAAAAATAGGGCTGGAGAGATAGCCTAGCGGTTAAGAGCACCGACTGCTCTTGCAGAGGACCCGGGTTCGATCCCCAGCACCCACATGGCGGCTGAAAACCATCTGTAACTCCAATTCCAGGAGAACTCCAGTTCCAGGGGAATCCGAGACCCTCTTCTGACCTCCGCGGCATTGCACAACAGGGGTGCACAAACCTACATGCAGACAGTACATTCATACACATACAAAAAATAAATAAATAAATAATGTAAAAATAAATAAATAAATAAAAATAAATGTGAGCATACTGAAACCACAGCTGGCACACAGAAGGGGTGAACTTCAAAGCGGAGGATCACAGGTCAGTCCTCTTTAAACACAGGGAGCTCTGTAGACATCGGGTACAGGCAGCTACACACCTGGTTCAAGGCTCCCGGGACACCACACCCCGCAGGTGCAGCTCACTCTCGGCGGCCACGATGGGCTGCCCGTTCCTCAGGTGGTAATCCACAAGGTGGCTGATGCTCTCAAACAACACGTCCTTTGTGCGTACCTGCAGGTAGAGACCTTAGCACCCATCCTCCAGAACATCTCCACCAGCTACTACATGCTAGGTGAGAAATGCTGGCATGCAGGACACCATCTAGAACCAGCCTGCAGATTCCAGAACCAGGAGGACCTGACTTTGAATCGCTAGTACCCACAGAATAGCAGGGTGCACCTGGCGTGGCAGTGCACACCTTTAATCCCAGCACTTGAGAGGCAGAGGCAGGTGGATCTCTGTGAGTTCAAAGCCAGTCTGGTCTACATAGTGAGTTCCAGGCAGGCTGGAGCTACAGGGAGACTCTGTCTCAAAAAAGGAAAAAAAAGTGGGGTGCATCTGAAAACCCAAACACTGAGAGAGAGGAGACAGGGGAATCCCTGGGGCTCACTGCCCAGTCTACCTGAATCTGTAAACTCAAGGCTCACTGAGAGAATCTGTCTCAAAAAATAAGATAGAAAAGGACTCCCTCTCTTCAAACTGTTGACAGGAGGTCCCATAGATCCTCCAGCATGACTGGCCATTCATTGCCTCTGCTTCTGACTACCTACCAGATTATCCATGGTCAGACCCTGTTGCTGAACACAGATACTATACACATGATAGAACAAACAAGAAGTCAGGCTGCCGCTGACTTCAGACCTGATCTCCACTGGCTAGCCTTCCCAGTGCTGAAGGCATTATGCAAGCTACCAGAAGAAAAAGTTAGCATGAGCCTTACACAGCTGTGAATCCTGTGAGCTACACCTGGTCTGGCGAAATATGCCAACCATCCAATAGTGGCAGGGACAGAAGTAACAACTACTTTCTAATTGGACTTAAGGTCCAATTCTGAGGATGGAGCCCATACCCGACATGGATATCCGGCCTAGGAGTCTGAGGCTGGACAGCCATGGAAGAAAGGCTAATAAAATTATTCTGCTAAATCAACTTCTATCCCCTTCCCCGGCCCCGCCGAGGCTCAGGAACCATTGTGGAAGATGGAGCAGAAAGGTGGTAGCGCCAGAGGAGGAAGATGATCACAAGGAAACAGAGTTTCCAGACAGCTGGTCTGCTATGCAAATGAACTCGCACAGCAGTGCTGACAGCAGACATATGTCCCGTGCAAGCTCAGGTTGGACCATCAATGTGGGGGTGTGGGTAAGAAACTCAAGACCTACCTGAGGAACTTCTGGCAGCTGATGGCTGCTGGGAAGGGGAGAGTCAGTCTCATTTAAGGGTGAGACTTTCAGTTGACCAGGCTCCACTGGATGGACCCACATGGAGGGCAATCGGGACAGGAACCTGACTCTATAAGCCTTAATATGAATTATAGTACAGGGAATTTGGTGAGGAGTAATAAGGGGTGCAGATACAGGAGAGGCTCTAAATATAATCTAAATACATTGTTCGTAGGGCTGGTGTGATGGCTCAGCAGTTAAGAGCATTGGCTGCTCTTGCAGAGGACCCAGGTTCAGTTTCGAGCACCCACATGGTGGCCAACAACCATCTGTAACTCCAGTTCCAGGGGATCTGACACAGTCTTCTGACCTCCACAAGTCAGAAGGATACACTTACATACATGCAGGCTATACCCTCATACGCATAAGATAAAAATAACAAATAAATATTTGAAATATATTGTGCTGGGTGTGGTGGCACATGCCTGTAATCCCAGCACTGAGGAGGCAGAGGCAGGTGAATCTCTGTGAGTTCAAGGCCAGCCTGGACTACATAGCAAATCTTGGGTCAGCTGGGGCTACAGAAGACCCTGTCTCAAAAAGACACACACACACACACACACACACACACACACACACAATGAAATTTGCAAAAAAAGGTAGAGCCAGGCATGGTGACATATGCCTTTAATTACAGCACTTGGGGCAGAGGCAGGTGGATCTCTGTAACTTGCATCAATCCTCCTGCCTCCTTAGGCATCCCAAGTTCTGAGATGACAGGCATGAGTCACCACACCTGGCTTCAAAATTCTTTCAAACTGAAAAATAATTTGTGATTCTGTAGTGACTATAAGTGTCTTAAACTGCCCTGCAGCTTGTCCCCCCCATACTTCCCCAAATGCCAGCTCACCACGCCCTCAGGGTCCACCAGCAGCAGGTGCTTGGGCTGGCCAGCATGCATGCCCGTGAGCACGTACTGCCCAGGGTTGGTGATGCTGTCTCGCACCAGGAAGTCCCCGTCAGCTCGAAGCAGCTTCTCAGCCGCCCTGCGGCTCATGCGTCCGTGGTACCAGGGCTCCTGCCTCAGCTGCTCCTCTGTGGGGGCGATGGGGGCCCGACGGGTGGGGGGGCTGGGCCACTGGTCCTCTGGAGGGGGTGCGGCCGCGGTGATGGCCCCTGCCACCGAGCACTCATGCAACTTCAAGGCATCTTCGAAGGGTCCTGTGGGGCAGTTTGAATTTTCTGGTGCTGGGATGAAAGCTTGACCTGCAGGTACCTGGCCACGCCCCCAGCCCCTCACTGGGATTCTAGGCTGTCACTCTACCTGAGCCACGCCCCCAGCCCCTCACTGGGATTCTAGGCTGTCACTCTACCTGAGCCACGCCCACAGCCCCTCACTGGGATTCTAGGCTGTCACTCTACCCTGAGCTACGCCCCCAATCCTCTTTTCAGTTCATTTATTTATTTATTTATTTATTTTGGTCTTTTCGAGACAGGGTCTCCCTGTAGCCCCAGCTGTCCTGGAACTCACCTTGTAGAGCAGGCTGGCCTTGAACTCACAAAGATCCGCCTGTCTCTGCCTCCCAAGTGCTAGGATTAAAGGCTTGCGCCACCACGCCCGGCTTTTTTGACATGGTCTGGCCAAGTTTCCTAGGCTGGTTTTGAGCTCCCAGCGTTCTAGTGTACTTCTTTTCTGGAATCACAGGCCGGCAGCCGCACACCCACACAGCGGCTTCCACTCCTGAGTGTAGCAGCCACTCTTGTCCTGCCCAATTGTCAGCAGACTTTACTGGCCCCACTGAGTTTTAAAGCCTTTACTCTGTTCCCCCACACACACATTTGCTGTGTTCCTTTGCCCTCCGGGCCTCTGCTCCCCTGTGTGCCTGTCACCCCTGACCAGGTGATGGTTAGGCCAGACCTCTGTAACCCAAGGCAAGCTTTCCCATGCTCAAGGCCCTACCTGTCACAGGGAGGCAGAAGCGGGACAGGCCAGTGTGGATATGCCCAGCACAGGATCACTAAGGCCTCCCCTGCTTCCCCTCACCTGCTTACTGGGAACATACTTCCTACTTCCTCTGGTAAGTTAAGGCAAGGAGCTAACCCCTTTCCCACTGTGAGGAGCCCAGCACTCAGCTCTGACACAGAGCAAGTGCCAAGTGCTCAATAAGTAACGATTACAATGATAAAAATAAATAAATAAATAAATAAATAAATAAATAAATAAATAAATAAAAAGGAACCCCCGGGGGAGGGAGGGCTGGAGAGCTGGCTCAGTGCTCAGGGGCACTGGCTGCTCTCCTGGGTTCCGTTCCCAGCACCCACATGGCAGCTAACAACTGTCCATAACTCCAGTTCCAGGGGATCTGATGCCTTCTTCTGGCCTCTACATGCACTTACATACATGCAGACATCATACTCATACTCATAAAATAAAAATAAATTAAATAAAGGAAGGAAAGAGAAAGAAAGAGAGAAAGAGAGAGAAAGAAAGAAAGAAAGAAAGAGAAAGAGAGAGAAAGAAAGAAAGAAAGAAAAGAAAGACAGAGAAAGAAAGAAAGAAAGAAAGAAAGAAAGAAAGAAAGAAAGAAAGAAAAGAAAGACAGACAAAGAAAGAAAGAAAGAAAGAAAGAAAGAAAGAAAGAAAGAAAGAAAGAAAGAAAGAAAGAAAGAAAGAAAGAAAGGGAGAGAAAGAATCAGTCCATGCATGGTAGATCTCTGAATCAGTGGACCTGGATCCTGGCACCCAGATGAAAAGCAGGGCATCCCTGCTCTGTGGCGGCAGCGACAGGAGATCCATGGGGCTTGCTAGATGGCCAGCCTCAACTACTCAGTAAGTCCCAGGCCAGGGAGAGACCCTGTCTCAGAAAAACGAGGGGAGCCAAGCACAGTGCACACGCCTTTAACTCAGGCACTGGAGAGGCTGAGGAAAGTGATCTCCAGGCCAGCTCTAGCCACCGAGAGACCCTGTGTCAAAAACAAAAGCAGGGACTTGGGGGGGGGGGGGGGGGCACTTGAGAGACAACAGCCTCCACATGCACCACACACACACACAACACTGGAGAGAGCAGAGGCCCCGAGGAGGCCTTGGGGGAGACCAGACGTCTCTGCTCAGGCTGGGCTGCCCTACAGGAAGGGCTCAGCCTCCCATGAGACGAGACGAGGGGTCTGTTCCCATCAGGCTGGAGTTCCCAGGAAGCAGACCGGGCCCCACCACCTCATGGACTCCCCAAGGGCCTCTCCTGCAGGTGACCCCAGGGCAGCCTGGGACGGGCCACGCACGCATGTCAAACAGATCCTTCTTGGGGCTCTCGTCCAGCAGTGAGGGCCCCTCAGCCGCATCCGCAGGGTCCTCAGGATCCCGGCCCTGGGTGTTGACGTACAGATGTTCCTCATAGTCCTGCGGGCCCCGGGCATCTGCCTGCACATAGCCGTCCCCTGGCTGGGCTGGGTAGGGAGAGGGAGGCAGGGTGAGCAGAATCAGCAGGGCACTCAAGGGAGGGAGTGACATGGGGGGACATGACCTCCATGGGGGACAGGGAGGCCACTGTGTCACTTCACCCAGGCCTCCTGACGGACAGAAGAGCCACACAATGCCACTACCATGGAGAGAGGCCACCCACCTATGCAAGGACAGACCCCACTAGGAAGGGCTTCTATACCCAGAGAGAGCTCAGAGCACGTGGACCCCAGATTCCATAACAGCCCTGCCTCTGCCGGTGGCCACTCTGTGGGCCTGGTGTGTGCCGGGCCGTTTCTACCATTTGCTCTACTTTAAGACGGGCGACCTCCTGTGGCTCTCCTTCCTCCCCTTCCTCCTCCCCCTCCTCCCCCTCCTCTTCTTCCTCCCCCTCCTCCCCCTTCTCCCCTTCCTCCCCTTCCTCCCCCCTTTCCTCTTCACCCTCCACCTTTCTGCCCTGCCCTTCTCCAGATCCTCCTTTTTTTCCTCCCCTCCCCCTCTTCCTCTTTCTCCCTTTCCTCCTCTCTGTGAGTTCAAGGCCAGCCTGCTCTACATAGAAAGTTCCAGATCAGCCAGAGCTACACAGTGAGACCCTGTCTCAAACAAATACACAAATAAAAACAACTTATTTGGGGGAGTGTGGTGTATACTCCTCTCCTCCTGGCACTCGGGAGGTGGAGACAGAAGGATCATAGTGAATTTGAGGCCAGCTTGGGCTACCTGAGACCCTGTCTCAACAACAACAAAATCTGACTGACAGCAAGCAAGAGAGGCTGACGAGACCTGTGGTTTGTATGGATGCCAGGTAGCTAGGATAGGGCTTGAGGGCAGAGGACATTGCTGGAACCAAAGCCACAGCCCCAGGTGGAAAGGCTGCTGAGACACTGGGTGATCTCTGTCAAGCTCGCAGGAGCCCAGCCCCCCGGAGCTGAACACACGGTTCTCATGCCAGGGCGGGAAGAAGGCTGAGGAGCAGACGGGTGAAACAACCAAATCACTTTGTGTGGAGGAGTACTATGCAGTCACGGAAAAGAATGAGAAGTCCAGATTACACTGGTGTGTGGAGACTCCACAAAGGACTGTCACGTGCACAGAAGCCAAGTGAGTGAACATGCACAGAGAATTCTGGAAACCTCTGGAATCCGTAGCCACCAAAGCACCTGCTTGGTTGGGGTACAGAGCAACAGATACAGGCTTGTGCCTGGGGAGCAGCACCCCCTAGAGGCTGTGAACCATGCAATGTTGAGTGGGCCCACAACTGCAGGGAGGGGAGATGGATCAGAGCAGGACACAGCAGAGTGGGCGGTGGCAGCCTGCAGGGTACGAACACACTGAGAAGGTCATCCTGTGAGGCTGGGCACTGACCTACCTGGTCCAGCAGGGCCCACGTCCCAAGGCAGGCCACGGGTATCTCTCCATGCAGGTGACATTCCCTGGGGGAGACATGGAGACCCTGTGTGTGCTGGGCCCTCTCCGCTGTCACGGAAGCCTTGGGCCCCTCTAAATGCGGCCTCTTAGGAGGACAGAGCCTGACCTGTCCAAGTCCACCAGGTGCCAGCAGCGCACAGGGCTGTGTCAGAGCCAGCCTGGAGTCCACCAGCCCCCCCAGGGGCGGTTCCTTCCCAGGAATGCTGTTGTAGTAGTTGTGGTCAGCAGCTTCATCCTCATCCCCCCAGGCTGACTCTTCCAGTCCGGTCAACCTGGGGGGACAGAGCAAGGTGGTTTGTACTAGAACCTTCTGAGAATTCAGCCCTCAGCATCCAGTGAGACGGTTCCTCAGAGACAAATGGACGGCCACCTGCTACAAGGGGAGATGGGCCTCTGGAGATTTGGGCTAGCAGCCTGGCCAAAGAGACCTGGGTGTCGTTTTACCTTTCTGGGGGTACAACAGCCTTGGGGGGACTGTGCAGGTATTGTTTGAAGCGCAGCTCGAAGGCTTGGCCCACGGTGCTGATAACGCTCTGAGCGAGACCCTCACAGCACTCCAGGATGTGGCAGGCTGGGGGAGTGACAGGATTGGGTGGCACCCAGGATCCCGCACACAACACAGCCCACCTCCAGGATGGCCTGGCCTGGCCCTGGGTCTCACCGCCCCCAAGACACACCTCTCTGGTTGATGGGGTCCTTGGCCACATATGCCACGTAATCAGTCATGTCCTAGAGAAAGGCAGATGTTGGGGTGAGCAGGAGTCACACCCCAGAAGTCCAAAGGGACAGAGGGCATGGTGGGTGGGGTCTGGGGAAGGCGGCAAGACGGCACAGAGGTTCGGCTGGTCCCCACCCCGCCTTACCGTGTCACCTCCTGAGGCGAAGGAGATGGACTGCATGTGATGCTTGGCGATGGTCTGTGCAGACAGGGAGGCAGGAGCGGTCACGAGTGGCTGCCCGTCACTCAGGCAGTGAACCAGAGCCGTGAGGGACAGGTGTGGCAGGGACATGGGGATGGAGGTGTCCCTCCGACTGGTGTCCAGCACAGCTAAGCTCTGAGTGTGCCACCTGGACACGGAGCTCCCAAGAGGGCCGGACGGGCCGGAGGGCAGTGGGACCAGGTCATGGGGCCACGTGGAAGAGGAAAGCCCACTTCATACACACACACACACACACACACACACACACACACACGAGTTCAGAGAGACACCGTAACACCTGGACACAGACACATGGCGGGGCATGGTGGCATACACCTTTAACTCCAGCCCTGGGAGGCAGAGGCAGGTGGATCTGTGAGTTCAAGGCCAGCTTGGTCTACATAGCAAGTTCCAGGCTGGCCGGAGCTACAGAAAGACCCTGTCTTGAAAATAAAAATAAATAAATAAATAAATAAATAAATAAATAAATAAATAGAACCATTTTTTTAAAAAGACCCCCTCATGCACAGTGATGGAGCACTCCAGGGTGGAGCACTCCAGCAGCAGCTTCTGTTCGGAGGATCTGGGACTGGCCTCAAACTGCAAGCCTGACCCTGAGCCCCAGATCCTCCAGCCTCCACCTCCAGAGTTCTGGGGTGACAGGTCGTAATGTGGTGCTGGGATGGACCCAGGGCCCTGGGCATGCTAGAACACTCTACCTACCAAGCTACAAGCACTCTGCCCACTGAAGTACAAGTACTCTACCCACTGAACTAAAACCACTGAACCCACTGAACCATGAGCACTCTGCCCACTGAGCCACACTCTAGCACTGTGCTACACGAACTCTATCTATTGAGCCACATCGCCAGTCCCCCAGGCATGTTCTTTTTTGGAGATGGTCTCACTTGGTAGCCTTTGCTGGCCTGGCCTCCCGAGTGCTGGGATGGCAGGTGTGGTTCTCCATGCCCTCTTGTAACACGGCAGGTGCCTTTGCTACAGTGGGGCCAAGAGGGCGCGAGGCATGTGGAAGAGACCCACCAGCCCTCAGGCAAACAAATGCTCAATGTCTTACAGCTATGATTAGAGTCTTTTTTTTTTTTTTTTTTTTTTCTTTTTGAGACAGGGTCTCCCTTTAGTCCCAGCTAGCCTGGAGCTCACTATGTAGACCACGCTGGCCTTGAACTCAGAGATCCACCTGCCTCTGCCTCCCAAGTGCTGGGATTAAAGGAGTACGCCATTTCTTATACAGCAGCCTGTGCCTTGCTGGTTGATACACTCCAGCTGAGATTTCTTTGAATCCCAAATCAACCAAGGCAAAGTGAGAATTTATATTCACAGTGGGAAATGCAGGCCTGACCCAGATCTGGTGATGGGTTAGGGGTTCGGCTGGAACTGAGGTTAGAGCTGAGGCTGGAGTTAGGGTTGGGGTTGGGGTTAGAGCTGAGGTTAAGGTTGAGCTAGGGTTAGAGTTAAAGTTAGGCCTAATTTCAGGGTTAGAGTAGGGTCGACCAGGGCTACTGTTGAGGTTAGGGTTCGGCATAGAGTTAGGGTCAGGCACAGTGTTAGGGCTAAGGCTAGGGTTCCAGTTATAATAGTTATCGTTGGTTAAGTGCCTCCCTCGAACACCTCAAAGGCCTCTTTGGTGTCCTGTCGGTGCAGGACTCTAAGAAGTGTGCATAGTGAAGCACCTGTAGTCCCCTACCCATGCCAACCCAGCATCCTTTCCCCAAGTCCTATAACCTAATGGTTGCCAAGCCAGCACTCCATTAAGGCCTCCTGCAGACCACACAGCACCCAGCGTCCAGGGGCTTCATGCCCATGGTGACTACAGGACCTGTACACATGGCCAGCCCTGCAGGTGGTGCGTGGAGCTGGTGGTGGTGGGTGAGATTAACATGGATTTATGGGTGGAGCTGAGGATTGATCTAAGGGTTGGTGCTGTGAACAAAAATAGAGAGGACTGAGGTGGGATCTGGATGTAGCCATGAGGGATTGGGGGTGAGGGTGTGGGAGCTGCTGAGGCACTGGGCAGAGGGCAGCAGGACCTACCTGGCGCGTGGCAGGCACAGACAGGTTGAGGCCATCCACAGAGATGTTGACGGAGATGCTCATGCCAGCAAACCGCAGGTTGCTCTTCCCCAGGATAGAAACAAGAGTCTTGTTGGGGGCCTAGGGGAGGCAGGGCACAGGGAGCCAACAGCATGAGGTGCTGCTTGGCCTAGGGCCAGAGGGTTCCCTCAGTCCCCCAGGGCACCCACCAGCTCTCATCAGGATCACAGCCTGCACCCACCTTCCTCTTCCAGGAGCCTCGGACCCCTGGCACCGCCTCATGGAGCCGATTGATGGCTTCCCTGCAGTAGAAAGAAACCACAGGATGTGAATTCAGAAAAGGGCTGGGGGTGGCCAGGCCTGGTTATCCCAGCGATCAGGAGGAGACAGGAGGATCATGGGTTCAAGACCAGCCTGGGCTACGTAGGCTGGGCTATATGAAACCTCACATACAAAATAATAAAAAATAAAAACACCACTCATGACAACACTGGGCGTGGTGGTACACACTTTTTTCAAATTTATTTTTGTATGTGTATGAGTGTACTGTCTGCATGTAGGTCTGTACACCCGTGTCGTGCAATGCCGCGGAGGTCAAAAGAGGGTGTTGGATTCTCCTGGAACTAGAGTTCTCCTGGAATTGGAGTTACAGATAGTTCTCATCCGCCATGTGGGCGCTGGAGATCGAACCCAGGTCTTCTGCAAGAGCAGTTGGTGCTCTTAACCGTTAGGCCATCTCTCCAGCCCCCATGAGTCCAGTTTTTTAAAGTTCACAGTGAACAGAGTAACTGTGGCCCATTCCATTCCCCTCCACAAATCACACCCCAGTGCAGGGCAAGCTGAAGAGAAACTCCAGTCTAGGGAGCCTCCATCACTGCCACACACAGCCATCCAGATGGAGCCGAGTCCCAGGCCTAAAGTGCAGCCTGTACCTAGCCCAGCACCACTGTCTGCTGTCCTTCGGAGCCTAGCAGTCAGCCTTCAACCAGCTATGCCACTGTCACGAGGACTCACACCAGCTGGGCCAGCCTCACCTGGTCACCTGTGTTCGGGTGTTGAAATCCAGCGAGCGCATGGATCGTAGAACTTCGATGCATCCCATGTACTGGGAGTTGTGGAGGAGGAAGAAGAGAAAGAAGAAAGAGAAAGATCAGTCGGCTGAGTCAGTCCGTGAGACTAGTCATCAGGCAGAGCCCAGCCCGAGATCCACTCCCTTCAGGGCAGCTCCAACATCCTCATGGGCCACCCAGGGTCCTGCATGCCAGCTGCCCCCTCCCCAGACCTTCCTCAATCCCAAAGTGCCATTTCAAAGTCTAGGCTGACTTTCTGTTCCACCAGAACACAAGCCAGGGAGGAAACCAAGTGGAGGCGGGCGCCAGACACAGGATTGGCAGCCAGTGCAGACAGGGACCATCTGGATGACAAAGATGGACACATAAAAACTTTGCAGAGGTGGGGGCTAGGCTCAGTGGGCAGAGTGCTCACCTAGCACCCACAAGGCTCTGTGCCACCCCCAGCACCACATAAAGCAAGCACGGTAACCCACGCCTGACATCGCAGAACACGGGACATGGAGGCAGGAGGGGAAGAAGTTCAAGGCCAGCCTCAGCTACACAGGGAGACTGTCTCAATTTATTTATTTATTTATTTATTTTTATTGTTTTTTGGTCTTTTTTTTTTTTTTTAAATTTTGAATGTACTGTCTGCATGTAGGTCTGTGCACCCATGTTGTGCATGCCGTGGAGGTCAGAAGAGGGCGTCAGATTCCCCTGGAACTGGAGTTAAAGACGGTCCTCAACTGCTGTGTGGGGGCTGGGGATCGAACCCGGGTCCTCTGCAAGAGAGGTTGGCACTCTTAACCACTAGGCCATCTCTCCAGCCCCTGTTTTTTGGTCTAAGACAGGGTCTCCCTGTAGCCCCAGCTGTCCTGGAACTATATAGACCAGGCTGGCCTTGAACAGATCCACCTGCCTCTGCCTCCTGAGCACTGGGATTAAAGGCATAAGCTACCACGCCCAGCTTTATTTTTGGCTTTTTGAGAAAGGGTCTTCCTGTACTCTCAGCTGGCCTGGAACTCAATATGTAAACCAGGTTGGCCTTGAACTCACTGCTTTGGCCTCCAGAGTGCTAGGATTAAAGGCGCATGCCACCACACCCAGCTGACTGTCTCAATTTTAAAAAGAGAGGAGAGGAGGGGAAGGGAGAGAAGGGCCGAAAATATAACTCAGCAGTTAAGGGTTCAGTTCCCAGCACCTACATGGTGGCTAACAACCGTCCATAACTCCAGTTCCCAGCACCCACATGGTGGCTAACAGCCGTCCATAACTCCAGTTCCCAGCACCCACATGGTGGCTAGCAGCCGTCCATAACTCCAGTTCCAGGGGATCTGGTGCCCTCTTGTGGCTTCTACATACAAAAATGCACTTAACTACATTCATGTGCACGCACGCACATAACATAAAATTTTATATATATAAGCTTGGTGAGATGGCACACGCCTTTAATCCTAGCACTTGGGAGGCAGAGGAGGCGGATCTCTGAGTTCAAGGCCAGCCTGGTCTAAAGAGTGAGTTCCAGGACAGCTGGGGCTACAGGGAGACCCTGTTTCAAAAAGACCCCACAAATTTTTATATACATATAAAAATTTTGTTTTGTTTTCTTGAGACAGGATCTTGTAGCCTGAGCTGGCCTAGACCTTCCTATGTAGACTGGGCTGGCCACCATCTCAGAGATCTGCCTGCCTCTGCCTCCTGAGGGCTGGGATTAAAGGCATGTGTCACCATGCCTAGCTTAAATAGTTTAACAGCTCCAGAGAGAGTGGACTGTTTTACTTCTCATCCACCTGTGCCCCTTTTCTAAGCCTAGGGAACAATCTGCGGAAGAGGGGGCGTGGTAGAATGTAAAGGCTGTGATTGGGATGAATGGTGAAACTACAGCAATGTAGTCTGGACACTCATCTGATCAACTTGATTGAACAAACAAACCCGTCACCCCCCACTGGATGGTGGAGCTGTGGGGGTTTGGGCACAACAGCCTGCAGATTGGTTTTGCATGAAGGATGCTTGTACTCATGGATTATCACTTATAGCTAAAAAATGAAAAAAANAAAAAACTGAGAGAAAGATGCAGGACAGTTATGGCAGAATGCATGATCTAGGATGGGGTGGGGGTGGGGGGGAAGGGAAAGGGAAATGTGCCTGAACTGAATTGGAAAATAATGTATGAAATGCACAAAGCATCAATAAAAATTAAATAAAAAAATAGTTTTTAATTTTTATTTTATTATGTGTATGAATGTACTGTCTGCACGTAGGTCTGTGCACCTGTGTCGTGCAATGTCTCGGAGATCAGAAGAGGGTGTCGGAGGCCCCTGGAACTGGAGTTAAAGATGGTTTTCACCCGCCATGTGGGTGCTGGGGATCGAACCTGGGTTCTCTGCAAGAGCACTCAGCGCTCTTAACCAGTAGGCCATTTCTCCAGCCCCAAATAAATAGTTTTTTTAAAGGACAGCCCAGTGTGGTAGCACATGCCTTTGATTTCAGCACCCAGAAGGCAGAGGCAGATGGAGCTCTATGAGTTTAAGGCATCCTGGTCTGCAGAGTGAGGTCCAGGCCAGCTGGGGCTACAAGAAGACCCTGTCTCAAAAAGACTAAATATGCTGGGCATGGTGGCGCATGCCTTTAATCCTAGCACTTGGGAGGCAGAGGCAGGCGGATCTTTGTGAGTTCAAGGCTAGCCTGATCTACAGAGTGAGTTCCAGGACAGATGGGGCCACAGGAAGACCCTGTCTTGAAAAGACAAAAAGAAAAAAAAAGACTAAATAAGTAAATAAGAGGCAGAACGTGGGGGCTGGAGAGATGGCCTAGCGGTTAGGAGCGCCGACCGCTCTTGCAGAGGACCCGGGTTCGATCCCCAGCACCCACATGGCGGCTGAGAACCGTCTGAAGCTCCGATTCCGGGAGAACTCCAGTTCCAGGGGAATCCGAGACCCACTTCTGAACTCCGCGGCGTTGCACGACACGGGTGCACAGACTTGCATGCAGACAGTACATTCATACACATACAGAAATAAATAAAAGTTAATAAAAAAAAAATTTAAAAAAAAAAGAGGCAGAACGTGCTCCTTCCAACTCCATCTTGGCAGCAAGAGGTTTGTGACAGCCCTGGGTACATCTACATCCAGAGAACCAGACGCATGGGTGCCAGGACTAAGGAAGGGAAGGGGGTAATGTCTCACAGAGACAGGACTTCATATTAGGTGATGGAACATTCTGGAACTAGATAACATGGTCTCTACACACCAAATGCTACTGCATTGTCCAAAATAATTAATTATTAATTTTATTTTGTGATTTAAAAACAATAGGGGCTGGCATGGTGGTGCATGCCTTTAGTCCCAGCACCCAGGAGGTAGAGGTAGGCAAATCTCTATGAGATTGAGGCCAGCCTGGTCTGCATGGCAAGTTCCAGGCATTTGCAGAGATGTGGGTTTAGCAGTCAGCGGTGTCTAGCCAGCTGCTTCCGGGTACAGGACTGGGGTGCATGGTTGTTGTCTCTCCCTCTGGGCACCCTCAAGTAGACCTTGTGGTGATTTGACCTATAGGACATAAATGAAGGGGACAGGGTCCCAGAAGCTTGGGTTCACGGACACACCCCTGACAGCTCTCTAAGGCTCTGCAAACATTGCAGAGTGCCAGACCAGGCACTGGAAGAAGAGACCCTGTTCCAGCCCAGCTGCTCAGCATGCAAAAGAGGACACACAGGGCACAGAAAGTCGAGAGTCTGTGATACACATCGCTAAGCTCAGCGACCAAGTGAGGGGAGGGAGCAGCTAGTGAGGGCTCCGTTAGGCAGGATCTGTGTGGACAGACCTGACCTGCTCGGATTCACCTGGAATAGGAGCCAAGTGAAAGGCCAGGAGGCCCAAGCCACAAGACACAGCTGGGATAGGGTCACGGGGTTCAGTGAGTGCAGGCGGGTTCTGAGTGTCTCAGCTATGGGATAGATGGCTAAATGGCTGGGGGGATAGATGGGTTGGTGGATGATGACTATATGGGTGGATGTGTGGGTGGGTGGGTGGATGAATAGATGGATGATTAATGGATGGATGATGAGTAGATGAATGGCTAGATGGATGAGTGGAGGAATGGATGGATCGGTGGATGGGTAGGTGGGTGGATGGATAGACAGAGGTGGAGGATGATGGATGATAGATGGATGGATGAGTAAGTAGATGGAAGGGTATGTGGATGAATGGATGGACTTAGTGGGTGGACAAATGGATAAGTAAGTGGATGGATGGGTAGATGGATAAATGGGTTGTAGATTGATAGATGGTCAGGTCATGAAGAGAATGGATGACAGATCCATAGACTAGTGTGGACTCCACGTCGGCCACATAGCACATCATAGGGTATCAGTCATGGTCCCTGCCCCCGACAGCTCTGGAAGTGTCAACTGCTCCACATCTCTCATGCTTTGCCCCAGTCAGTATCTGTCCCAGTCCCTCAGGGAAAGACGTTGGTGCTGTGGGTTTGTGGACTCATCAACATTTGATGTGAGTTTCCCTGCCATGTTGTGGGAGGCAGGGGTGCAGCCTCTTACAAAGAGGACCATGAATCCCAGGGAAGGGAACGGTCTCTTCTAGTGGAGTTGGGCCCACAAACATTGGTAGAAGTCCTGGCTACCTCTGTGATATCCTTCAATGCCAGATGCAGAGCCTGTGTGAGAACCACGCTTCTGATCCAGGCAGAATAAAGTGCCACAGCAAGTATGAGAACTGAGTCCAGATCACCAGCAAACATAAAAAGTGAAGTATACCAGGCGTGCTGGGGTATGCCTTTAATCCCAGCACTGGGGAGGCAGAGGCCAGCAGGTTTCTAAGTTTGAGGCTACCCTGGGCTGCAGAGCAAGTTCAAGATTGTGATAGTTCAGGGAGATGGAAGAGCATAAGAGCAATGCAGACTTAAACCCAAACCCAGGGACTCATGGTACCAGAGCCTCCTAGATACAGAGAGAGGCAGGAAGGAACCCCTAAGAGCCCCTCAGCTCAGCCTACGCAGACCTGAGTGTTGGTCTCCAGCCTCCAGAACATGTATGGATGCATTTCTATATTCTAAGCCTCACTGTTGTGGAAACTGTCCGGTTGTCCCAGGGGATCTGTGCTCCATCTTCCGTGTCTCTGTGCTGGTTCCAGAGAAAAGGCCCCTTTCCTGTGGGCTTCATTCATGGTGACACCGGCATCCCAGAGTCCCTGGGCACCGTTCTGTGGCTCTCTGGAAATACCACCTGGGGGCTTTCACGCCCATGCTCTGCAGCACAGCAGCACACAGTCCTCTGGCGATGTTCCATAAGACACATACTGAATTTTGCTTTTTTTTTTTTTTTTGAGACAGGGTAGCCCCAGGTGCCCTGAAACCCACTATGTAGACCAGGCTAGCCTAGAACTCACAGAGACCCACCTGCCTCTGCCTCCCCAGTGCTGGGATTAAAGAATGCACTATCATGCCTGGCCTCCTGGTCTTTTTAAATTGCTTACATGTAGCCGGGAGTGGTGGAGCACACATTTAATCCCAGCATTCAGGAGGCAGAGGCAGGCAGATCTCTGAGTTCAAGGCTAGCCTGTTCTACATAGTGACTTCCAGGTCAGCTGGGGCTACAGGGAGACCGTCTCAAAAAGACAAATAAATAAATAAATAAATAAATAAATAAATAAATAAATAAATTGCCTACATTTATGTAAATTCATCCATGTCGTGCAATGGTCATGGAGGACAGAAGATGGGGTCGGATCCCCTGGAACTGGAGTTACCTATGGTTGTTAGCCACCATGTGGGTGTTGGGAACCAAACCTGGGTCTTCTGCAAAAGCAGCCAGTGCTCTGAACCGCTGAGCTCCTCTCCCACTACCCCCTGGATGGCCTTTCTAAGAACAGTCACTGGATTTAGGGCCGGAGCCCATGTCCGATAACTACATCTTCGGAGACCCTGTGTTCATGTGGGGCCGCATGCTGGGGCCTGAGGTGGATGTGAATTTGAAGGGCACCCTCCCCCATTACAGATGCCCACGACCTGGGTGCTTGATCAGGCCGATCCAGCTGCCTACCCAGGCCTCTCTTTTCTCACAAGACACATCCCTCCAGGACTACAGAGCCAGGCTGGTGGTGACTCTCAGGAGAGACTCACTGGGCCTCTTGTAGCTCAGAAACTATCCAGGCTGCAATAAGCATGGGTCCTGGATGACCAAGGATGGTCAGGGTCTTTGGCTTGAACGCATCTGCAAGGCTCCTGCTGTGGACATGGGGACACTGGATGTAGAGACACATAAGCAGTGAGGGGTGAACACTGCTGGCCCCCCAGGAGGTGCCTCAGCTCCAGAGCTGGAGCAAGCTTGGTAACAATTCCATGTGCCTCCGCTTCCCGCTCACACTTGCTGATCTTCCAGCCCACTCCCTGCATGTCCTGGCTGTTCCCCACCTTGACCTCTCCGTTGTCACCCACAAGACCATCCTTGCTCTCCACATGTACACCCAAGTCCAGGTTACTGTCAGCCCTCTTCATACCACCTGGGTGTCCATTCTCCCCTCTAGCCCCTTCAGTGTCCAACTATGATATTTTTTTAAGATTTTATTTATTTATTTATTTATTTATTTATTTAAGTGTATTGCATGCATGCAGGTAAATGCATCTGTGCCGTGCGGTGCCCATGGAGATCAGAAGAAGCTTCAGATTCCCCTAGAACTGGAGTTACAAACAGTTGTTCCTTGCCATGTGGGTGCTGGGAATTGAACCCAGGTCCTCTGAAAGAGCAGCCAGTGCTCTTAACCACGGAGCCACCTCTCCAGACCCAATTTTATTTATTGTTATGTGTACAAATGTTTAACCTGAATGTTTGTTAGTACACCGTGGGGGTGCAATGCCCACGGAAGCTGTCTGAAGGCATCAGGTCTGCAGGAACTAGAGTTAAGAGATGGTTGTTACTGCCATATGGTGCTCAGAACTGAACCCAAGTCCCCTACAAGAGAAGCCAATGCTCTCAACCACTGAGCCAGCTCTTCAGCCTCTTAAAATTTTGTTTAAAGACTTTTTTTGTTTTTTTATTTTTATTTTATTTATTTTTGTATGTGTATGAGTGTACTGTCTGCATGTAGGTTTGTGCACCCGTGTCATGCAATGCCGTGGAGGTCAGAAGAGGGTCTTGGATTCCCCTGGAACTGGAGTTCTCCTGGAATTGGAGTTTCAGATGGTTCTCAGCCGCCATGTGGGTGCTGGGGATCGAACCCAGGTCCTCTGCAAAAGCAGTCAGTGCTCTTAACCGCTATTTTTTTTTTTTTTTTTTTTTTTTTTTTTTTTTTTCACATAAATTTATTTTTTTTATCAAATCTAGACCCGTGTCCCCCCCCATTCCCCCACCCCACCAGAGCTCATGCATTCTACCAAACATGCTTTTCATCTCTTTCTCAGTCTTTCTCAATATTCTCCATGAGGAAGTTGACTGTTTTGAGCAGAAGTTCACTATTTCAGTCAGTTCTTCGATGCAGTCCTTTCTGTTGTTGTTGTTGTTGTTGTTGTTGTTTTCCAATATGCATCACTACCAACTTCTTTGGACAAAAGCTTAAGGGGCCGGGCACAAGAAATACTTACAACTAGGAATTGACACTAGCATCCACAGTGAGGGATACCTTCCTCGTTTGTTTTTCTGGGACTGTGTTACTTCACTCAGCATGAGTTCCTCTAGCTCCAGCCATTTTCCTGAAAAGCTCATGATGTCCTCTTTCTTTACTGCTGCATAGAACTCCATCGTGTAGATGTATCACATTTTCTCTATCCACTCATCAGTTGAGGGGCATTTGAGTTGGTTCCAGCTCCTTGCTATTGTGAAGAGAGCTGAAATAAACATGGCCATGCATGTATCTCTGCGGTGGGGTGAGTCTTTCAGGGTACATGCCCAGGAGTGTATGGTTGGGTCAGGTGGCAAGTTCATTCCAAGTCTTCCAAGGGTTCTCCACACTGCTTCCATAGTGGCTGTACGAGTTTACATTCCCACCAGCAGTGGATGAGTGTTCCCCTTTCCCCACAACCTCTCCAGCACTTGGTATCATTTGTTTTCCTGATCCTAGAAAGTCTTATTGGAGTAAGATGATATCTTAAAGTGGTTTTGATTTGCATTTCCTTAATGATTAGTGATGTTGAACACTTCCTAAGGTGTTTCTCAGCCATCTCTAATTCCTCACTTGTGACGACTCTGTTCAGTTCTTTGCTCCATCTATTGAGTGGGTCATTTGTTTTCTTTTTCTTTATTTTTTTGAGTAGTTTATATATTCTGGAAATCAATGCTTTGTCAGATGTATCTGCAGTGAAGGTTTCCTCCCACTCTGTGGGATTTCTCTTCACTTCCTTGATTGTTTCTTTTGATGTACAGAAGCTTTTGAGTTTAATGAGGTCCCATTTGTCAATTGTTGACTTTTTTTTTTTTTTTGTCTTTTCGAGACAGGGTCTCCCTGTAGCCCCAGCTGTCCTGGAACTCACACTGTAGACCAGGCTGGCCTTGAACTCACAAAGATCCGCCTGCCTCTGCCTCCCAAGTGCTAGGATTAAAGGCGTGCGCCACCACACCCGGCGGCGTCAATTGTTGACTTTAATTCCTGCGCAGCTGCTGTCTGATTTAGGAAGTCTTTTCCTACGCCTATGTCTTGTAGTCTGCTGCCAACTTTTTCTTCTATTGCCTTCAGAGTTTGGGGTTTCATGTTGAGGTCTTTGATCCATATGGAGTTGACTTTTGTACAGGGTGAGAGAGGTAGGGGTTTAATTTCATTCTCCTACAAGTGGTGATCCAGTTTTGCCAACACCACTTACTGAAGATGCTGTCTTTTCTCCATTGTGTCTTCTTGGCCCCCTTGTCAAATATAAGATGGCTGAAATTGTATGTGCTCAGATTTGGATCTTCAGTTTTGTTTCATTGGTCAACAGGTCTGTTTTTGTGCCAGTACCAGGCTGTTTTTATACCAAGATTGTACGCGTGCGCGCCACACACCATATGCATGCAGTACCAATGGCAGCTAAAAGAGGGCATAGGATGTTCTGGAACTGGAGTTACAGATGGTTGTTAGCTGCAATGTGGGTGCTGGGAATCAAACCCAGGTCCTCTGTAAGAGTAGCCAGTGCTCCTACCCACTGGGCTGGCTCCCCAGCCCACCATGATGGTCATTTGAAGAAGCCCAGGAAAAGATCCTTTGGAGACTCCAAGCTCCACCCTACCACAATGGCATAGCTTTATCCATCATCTCCCAGGTGGCTCACTGCCACAGGGCTTCTGCACTGGCCCTGTCCTGCCTAGAAATTTCTGCCTAAGGTTTCCACAATCTCAGGTCTCAGCTAGGGTGTCGCTGTCTGAAAGATGTCTCAGTGGAGTAGCCACCCACTGTACCATCTCTGCCCCTATCGGAACCTGAATCTTTCCCTTGGATGGTCTTCATTTATTTACTGTCTCTCCCACTGCAATCAAAGCCTCAGCGGGCAGAGACATTTCATTTCTGCAATCTCACACAGTCAGTACACAACAGGGACACATTTTAAACCAAAACAGCCTGAGCCCCAATGATGACAAGTGTCCAACAGACATGACAGGACCCTGGGGGGATGGAGTGTGAGGCAGACCACAGCAGTGTCCATGGGATGGTCTCTCCAACAGTGGGACACCAGGACCCAGCTTCTCTTCAACAGCAAAGCAGCAGACACAGGACCGTAAGCCAGACGCAGAATTTGGGCATTGGTCTACAGGAGACACTCAGACCTGGCATGCTCGGAGGTCCAGGAGCCCCAGCCAGAACTAGGGGAACACATTCAGCATGGAGGCCGGTGCTCTGAGGGAAGGTTATCTGCTTTCCTGTCCTTCTGCAACAAAGGACCAGGGAGCAGGGGCCCTGGACAATAGGTGTCTGTTCTCCATTCTGGAGGCTGGATGTCTGAGACTGGTCCATGTAGGTGACACTTCCTCTGAGACTCCATGATGGGTGCTCCTGGCCCCTTCCAACTTCTGAAGAGGGGCTCTCGGGAATCTCCAGTAGCCCCCAGCTTGTTGCTGAGTCTCTTGCTCCAGAAAGAGACCTGATTTTCTTTTTTCTGTTTTTTTGCTTGGTTTTGTTTTTTGAGACATGGTCTCCCTGTAGCTCCAGCTAGCCTGGAACATTCTATGTAGACAAGGCTAACCTTGATCTCGGCTAACCTGGATCTCGGACTGATCCTGCTGCCTCTGCTTCCCGAGTCCTTGTCGCTCTGTGTGCAGAGTGCTCTCATAGCATGCCGAAAGCCCTGGGTTCGTCCCCAGCACCACACAGACCAGGTGTGATAGTGTACACCTGTTATGCCAGCCACTTGGGAGGTGGAGGCAGGAGTTCAGGATTAGCCTCTGCTACATTGTGAGTTCGGAGCCACCCTGGGCTACATGAAACCATGTCTCAAAAAAACAAGGCTGGAGAGAAGGCTCAGAGGTTAAGATCAACGGCTCCTCTTGCAGAAGAACTAGGTTCAGTTCCCAGCATCCACATGGCAGCTAACAACTATCTGTAACTCCAATTCCAGGAGATCTGATGCCCTCTTCTGACCTCCACAGCCATTGCAGGACACAGGTGCACTTACATGAAGGCAATACACTCATACACATAAAATAAAATAAAAACAATCAACAACAAACAAAAAGAATAAAGGATGGGGGAAAGGTGACCCCATATTCTTCCATTCTTCTTCCCACCATTTGGTTGGGTGATGAGACAGGACTAGTGAAACCCTGTCTCAAAATCCCTCTCAGCCCCCAACTAGTGGCGCATACCTTTAATACCAACACTCAGGAGACAGAAGCAGGTGGATCTCAGTGAGATCGAGACCAGCCTGGGCTACACTGAGTTCCAAGCCAGTTGGGGCTACAGGAAGAGTCTGTCTAAGAAAACGAAAAATTCCTCCCACGACCCCACTGCAATAAAATTAAAGGGATAAACAAAGCCAGGCTGTTTCGCCCCATCAGGCCTGTGTGGCCTCCGAGGCCCTGCACTCGAGTCTCCACCTCTGTCCAACGTCTTTGCACATCCCCAGCTGTCCCAATGCTGTCCCAATGTGGCTTTTTTTTTAAGCTGGGGTGTGGGGAAGGGTGACACTGCCTTCAGGGTGCTCATCTTCTGGACGCTCCCATCCCATCTGCGCATGCGCCCGTCCCCTCACCACCTGAGCACTCCCCACGTGACGCCGTGGGAACCGGGTGGGGGCCGCCCAGGCGAGCGCGCTGGAGAAGTAGGGGTCCCGGGTTGGTGGCGCGCGAACGCTTGGCTCTAGGGGTTCCCCGAGATCCAAACTGGGAGGGGGTCTGGCAGGAGGCCTGGCTCACTCACCCGAACGATGTAGGAGACCCCGGGCCCCAGGACCCTGGCATCGGGGTGCAGCCAGCCGTGCGCCGGCTTGTGGATGAAGCCTCCCTTGCGCGCCCACTCGTCGGCCGAATCCGGGGTTCCCCGTGCACCCCGCGCCCCAGAGCCCCGACAGCGGCCGAGCGCGGGCAGCGGACACGGCGCGGTGCAGCGCGGCTCGCAGGCGCCCAGCACAGCAGCCAGCGCGGGGACCCCGGGCTCGGGCGGCGCCTCTGCAGCCCCCGCCGTGCGCGCTGCGGCCGGGCCACGGCCCAGGAAGCCCCCGGGCGCCGCGAACTTCCACTGCGGCATGCGCGGCAGCAGCGCGCAGAAGGTGGTGGGCGCCTCGGGCTCCGGCGCCGCGCGGCCACCGGGACCCTGCGTCATGGCCGCGGCCACCTAGGAGCCCCGGCTGAGCCTGGCGCCGAGCCGCGCGCTCCTCCCCGCCGAGTGATGTCACCGCCCGGCGCAGCGCGCAGCCGCGGGGGGCTGCGCCCCGGGGACCCTGGCCCCGGCCAGCGCGAGCTGCTGGGAGGGCCTGGTCTGTCACCCTCTGCGCCATAGGGAAACCGAGGCTTGGGCCGGAGGTGAAGTCTCGGGGGGAAACTGAGGCTTGGGATGGCAGAGACTGGGCGAGGCGGGAACCTCCAACCCGAATTTCTCCTTTTGCTGTTCCAGCTGGTCCCTGTCCTGCTTTACTGCTGGATCGGGAAACTGAGGCCGGGGGAGGGAGTCACAGTAGGGAAATTGAGGCCCGGGGAGGGAGAGGCAGGGCAAGGCAAGAGTCTCCAGTCCTGAGGTGCCCCCTCGCTGATTGTCCAGCTGGACCCTACCGTACTTTATTTACTGCTGAATGGAGAAGATGACGTCTGGGCAGGGCAATGGCTAAATGGGGAAACTGAGGCTTGCAGGAACACAAACCGCCAACCTTGAGGATCCCCCACACACACATACCATTCCAATTGGATTGTTCCTAACTTCTAATTTATTTTATTTTATTTTATTATTTGGGGGGGTATTTTTGAGACAGGGTCTCCCTTTAGTCCCGCTGGCCTGGAGCTTGCTCTGTAGACCAGGCTGGCCTTGAACTCACAGAGATCCGCCTGCCTCTGCCTCCCGAGTGCTGGGATTAAAGGCGTGCGCCATCAGACCCGGCTAAAACAAATGTTCTGGTTACAGGCTCTGTCTGGGGGGCATCTGAGCCGAGGCTGTGAGGGAAGCCCTGGGCAGGAGCCTTGTCCTCCCATCCGTTTCGGGGAGGAATCTCATGGTCTGAACTCTTCCTGCCTCCCACATATGTGACCTACCCTGTGTCATCCTCAGGAGACCTCAGAGATGCCTCACTCAGACCCCAAGGGGAAGGCCTGTGAGGAAACAGGCTAGAGTCACCCTGCCTCTTCTCTACTGTCCTGCAGGGACACAAAGAGGGTTGGGTGGGGCAGGTGAGGAGGAGTGGTTCAGGCTGTCAAGATCAATAGTAACAGATGAGATCACAGCCCGGGAAGGGGTGGAGGTGCAGGCATCACGCACTCCGCAGTAACCCAGTGTTGGGGAGGAGCCTAGCTAGGTCTCAGCTTTGCTGGGGGAGGAGAGCCCGCGGGGTGGTTCTGGAAAGGCACTGTGTCCAGTGTGGAAAGGCACTGTGTCCAGTGTGGACGGTGGTATTCCTGGTCTGGATGCACATACTCTTCGTCCTGGGTTAGAGGGATCTTTGGGCTGTCAGGGCTTTAATCCCAGCACTTGGGAGGTAGAGGCAGGCAGATCTCTGTGAGTTCAAGGCCAGCTTGGTCTACATAGAGAATTCCAAGTCAGCTGGGGCTACAGGGAGACCCTGTCTCAAAAAGACAAGAAAAAAAATATTTCAAACTGCTACATATCCTTGAAAGCCCAGCCTCAGTTTCCTGTCCAGGAGCCTACCTGGTCCCACATTCAAAACCCAGCCTCCAGGCCCGGGAGGGGGGACGGGGGGGTCGGGGAATGGGATGACAAGACGACGCCCTTAATCCTAGCACTTGGGAGGCAGAGGCAGGCGGATCTTTGGGAGTTCAAGGCCAGCCTGGTCTACAGAGGGAGTTCCAGGACAGCTGGGGCTACAGGGAGACCCTGTCTCAAAGACCAAAAAATAAAAAATAAAAAAAACAGCCTCCATTTCTGATTTCCTGGAGCCTGGGTCCCCCACTGTCTCATCTAAGCCCCATAGGGTTTGCAGAGCTGTGCATCTGGCCCTGGACAGCATAATTTGGAGTCCTTTTTGTGGCATGCATAGCTATGTTAAATGAAAAAGCAGCAGGTGCCGACAGTTGGTAGAGGAGAGGTTTATTGGCAAGCAACTAGGGAGGGGGTGGGGGTGAGGCCAAGGCCACCTCCAGGCAGGTTTGCCAGCCTGATCTGCAGAAACCCAAGTGGACTGGACACTGAATTCTAGGACACTCAGCTTCAGTCCAGCCACAGGAAGGAGCCCTTCTCCCAGCATGGCCTGGCCTGACCTGGGAGAAGAAACTAGGGCCTTGGGAGGAGGCTCATCCTGCAGCCTGTAGCAGAGCCACGGGTCACAGCCCCCGGAGACAGAAGGATCTGGTGGCCTCAAAGGACCTCGGACCGCACAAGGCAGCGAGGGAGGCACCTCTCCTGCATGCACCCCTATATCTGTGAGGAAAACAAAGTGCAGGAGGGGTCCCAGCTGCCTGCGCCCCACAGCCATCAGTGTTTGGTATCTACCCCCATGGTGGTTGCCTTCTTTGAGTGGCGGCTGCCCATGGAATATGCTGGGGCTCTGGCACGGTTCATCGTGACCTGCTCCGGGTTGTGGGTACCTGGACCAGGTGTCTCTTCCAGGAGCCGTGGGGTGCGGGGTCGCCCCAACATGCTGAAGGCCGGCCTGCGCTGCCTGTAGGTGTTGGGGTCGGGGCTCTCGTACTGGCCTGGGCCTGGTGTCTCTGCAGGATCCTGCGGGCGCCGTGCCGGGGCCTTGCGGCCCACCACGGTGTAACTGGGGCTGCTCGGTTTAACAAAGATCTGTGAGCCCCAGAGGGGTGGCATGGTGTAGGCATTCGGGGCTGGAGCAGAGGTATCCACAGGCTGTGGCCGGAAGCGAGAGCCCAGGCTGAAAGCTGGGGGGTTCCTCTGGCGCACAGGGGGTGCCTTCTCTGGGCTGTAGGCCCCAGGGCCTGGTGTCACCTCTAGACCTGGAGGTGGATGAAACATTGGCACAGCATGGAAGCCTCCCCTGCCTGAAGACCCAGACTCTCACCCCATCATCATTCTTCATGCTCACGTGCTTTGCCCCTTGACCCACCCAGACTCCCCCTTTCTGTCATCCTTCCACAGCCCCCAACTCCTACTCCCCACAGGCTTTCCTAGAATCTTCTCACACGCACACAGGCACACACACACACACACACACACACACACACACACAATGCTGCTTCCCCAGCCCAGGTCAGCCTCTCTGAAGTCTTGACCACCATCAAGGGGTCCCCATGAATAGGCCTGAGTCCACCAGGAAGCCGGGATGGGTGGGTGTCAGCTGCATCAGCGCATTGGACTCAAAGAATGTGACTGAGAGGCAGAGGTGGAGCAGTGAGACACAGGTGAGCTTGGTGGACAGGTGGAAGGTGGGTGGCTGGGTAGAATGGGTGGGTGGGGGAAAAGTAGGTGGGTAGGGGGATGGATGGGTGGGTGGGTGGGTGCATGGATAATATGGGCTTAGAATAGTCAGGTGACTGAACAACCTGCTGGGGCTGGGAAGGGGGAAGGGGGTTGCCAGAGGCTGCCTCAGCTCTCTCTGCTCCCAGGCACTGGGGTCACTGTGCCCTGCCCTCCTTGCCTGTGGCTGACTCCAAGGCTTGTGGGACTGGAGCAGCAACCCTGTATCTCAAAGAGGGATATTATCTTCCAAATACAGAAGTTCTGAGAGTTCCAATGAGACAGGAAGAGGAGAAGGCTCCCCAAGACCTCAGAGGCAGTTCCATACCCGCACAGGGTTCACTCACCCCGTGTCTTGCCCCGGCCCTGCATGGAATAGGCAGGGGGGCAGATGCGGCCAAAGCGGGTGACTTTCGGGTCTAAGAAGTAGACAGGTCCTGGGCTGGCATCCTGAAGGGGTACTGGAGAGAGAAGCCAGAGTCCCAAGGGCGGCCTGAGGTGATGCCACCCTATACATGGCCTAGGGTCTATAGAGCGCCTGAGGCTTCTACCAATCTGGGAGCATCTGCCTGGGAGGAACTGAGTCAAAAGGACTCAGCAGAGGACCTGGGAGAACCACACCAGTCCCAGTGGACCCTGGCTCACAGAAGCTCACACACATGTTCAGATGCTTCGGCCTGACCCGAATTCCCAAACCACATGGGAGGAAGAGATCACCAAAGCCACAACCGAACACCTAATTACGTGTGTGTGTGTGTGTGTGTGTGTGTGTGTGTGTGTGTATTGTATTGTTCTGGGGATAGAACTCAGGGCCTCATTGGGAATTATAGACTGTCACTCTACCCTGAGCCACACCCCCAGCCCCTCACTGGGGGATTCTTGGCTATCATTTTACCCCTGAGCCATGCCCCCCCAGCCCCTCACTGGAGGATTCTAGGCTGTCACTCTACCTGAGCCACGCCCCCAGCCCTTCACTGGGGGATTCTTGGCTATCATTTTACTCCTGAGCCATGCCCCCAGCCCCTCACTGGGGATTCTATACTGTCACTCTACCCTGACCCACACCCCCAGACCCTCACTGGGGATTCTATACTGTCACTCTACCCTGAGCCACACCCCCAGTCCCTCACTGGGGATTCTATACTGTCACTCTACCCCTGAGCCACGCCCCCAGCCCCTTACTGGGGGATTCTTGGCTATCGTTTTACCCCTCAGCCATGCCCCCAGCCCCTCACTGGGGATTCTATACTGTCACTCTACCCTGACCCACACCCCAGACCCTCACTGGGGATTCTATACTGTCACTCTACCCTGAGCCACACCCCCAGTCCCTCACTGGGGATTCTATACTGTCACTCTACCCCTGAGCCACGCCCCCAGCCCCTTACTGGGGGATTCTTGGCTATCGTTTTACCCCTCAGCCATGCCCCCAGCCCCTCACTGGGGATTCTATACTGTCACTCTACCCTGAGCCACACCCCAGACCCTCACTGGGGATTCTATACTGTCACTCTACCCTGAGCCACACCCCCAGTCCCTCACTGGGGATTCTATACTGTCACTCTACCCCTGAGCCACGCCCCCAGCCCCTTACTGGGGGATTCTTGGCTATCGTTTTACCCCTCAGCCATGCCCCCAGCCCCTCACTGGGGATTCTATACTGTCACTCTACCCTGACCCACACCCCAGACCCTCACTGGGGATTCTATACTGTCACTCTACCCTGAGCCACACCCCCAGTCCCTCACTGGGGATTCTATACTGTCACTCTACCCCTGAGCCACGCCCCCAGCCCCTTACTGGGGGATTCTTGGCTATCATTTTACCCCTGAGCCATGCCCCCAGCCCCTCACTGGGGATTCTATACTGTCACTCTACCCTGACCCACACCCCCAGACCCTCACTGGGGATTCTATACTGTCACTCTACCCTGAGCCACACCCCCAGTCCCTCACTGGGGATTCTATACTGTCACTCTACCCCTGAGCCACGCCCCCAGCCCCTCACTGGGGGATTCTATGCAACACAGAGGACTATGCTTGGTCCCTACTCTGCACAGGCAAACACCCCTACCTGTCTCTGTCCTGTCTGGGTGATCGTTGAACCCAGCTTGTCCTCCCGTACTGCACTCTGCACCTGGAGTTACCTTCTCCTGGGATCTCCAGCAAGGTCTTCCTCAGCCTACAGAGCCAGATCCCATAGTTCCCCACCCCCCGGGCCCTCAGCCTGCGTCAGCTTGGCTGGGGACTTGGAGAGATCCTGCAGCCGCTCATCCCGCAGCCTCTAGCGCATATGCCACGGCTGACTGGAACCCCGACCCAGACCGCCTCTGGTCCATCATGGGCTCAGAGTGGGTGGGGGCTAAGCAGCCGAGCATGAAGACTTGCTGGTGTGAGAACTCACATAGTTAAAAAACAGCTGGGTGTAGTGGCACACACCTTTAATACCAGCACTCTGGAGGCAGAGGCAGGTGGATCTCTGTGAGTTCAAGGTCAGCCTGGTCTACAGAGTGAGTTCCAGGCCAGCCATGGCTACAGGGAGATCCTGTCTCAAAAAGATATAAATAAATAAATAAATAAATAAATAAATAAATAAAATTTTTAAAATGGGCTAGAGAGTTGGCTCAGTGGTTAAGAGCACTGGCTTCTCTTTCAGAGGACCTGGGCTTAATTCCCAGCACCCACATGGAGGCTACAACCATTCATAACGCCAGTTCCAAAGGAATCTGACACCCTTTTCTGACCTCTGCAGGCAATGCCCAATATGGGTGCACTTATTACATGGAGTAGATATACTCATACAAGTAAAATAAAAATAATAAAATATTAAATAAAAAACCAGGGTAGCCACATGTGGTGGTGCATGCTTTAATCCCACCAGCACTCAGGAAGCAGAGGTAGATGGGTATCTGTGAGATTGAGGCCAGCCTGGTCTACATAGTGAGTTTCAGGCCAGCTATGGCTACAGGGAGACCCCATCTCAAAAAGGCAAAACAAACATTAGAGAAGGCAACATTTTGCCAGGTGTCACACAGCAGGGAGGAGCCCAGCCCTGCATGAGTCCTTTCTTGCTCACCCAGCGGCTTCCCCCAAAGCGATACTAGAGGCTCAGAGAGGCCCCATGCCCCTCTGCACCCCAGCCAACCTTACCTTCACTGGGTCTCCGCGTGAGCGAGTAGGCAGGGCTGGCTGTCTTGGTGCAGTCGTGTTTGGCATAGCCGACAGTGGACGGAAGAACATACAAGCCAGGCCCGGAGCCTGTGACCCAGAGCCAAGGTCAGGCCTGGGGCTGGGCACCCTAGGAGGTTGGGCAGAGAATCCCACCCTACCCCAGACCCCAGCTACCCTCCACAGCAGAGTGGAGGATCTCCTGCCCTGGGGGAGCCCCGACAGGAGCATTGTGAGGCAGTCATGAATCACAGAGCGGACAGGGCTGGGCACCAGCCACATGTGCAGGGGCTTAAAGAGAAAAGACCAAGGGTCAGAGACTGTCATGTGGAGGGAAACTGAGGCTAGGAACGGAAAGACTCTCACAGGTGGGGGACTGAGGCTCAGAACAGCTGCACCATTAACATTTGAGGAAGCTGAGGCCAGAACAAAGAGACTGTCACCGGGGGAAACTGAGGCTAGGGACATAGAAAACATATGAGGGGGAAACTGAGGCCAGTCACAGAGAAACACCATCCCACAGGTAGGGAAACTGAGGCATGGGGCTGGCTATGGAACTTGGTGTAGGGCTGGCTCTGCTATGCCTCCAAGGAGGGGAAACTGAGGCACAAGCTGCAGCCTAAGTCCCATACTAATGTGTCCTCCACTGAGTGTCCGTCCAGCCCCAGCCCTGTGGCACACTCCACCATGACACTCTGTGGTCCTCACACTGGATTCCGTCCATCTATGCTGCACCCACCAGGCCACCCCTCACCTCATCGCCCTAGAGGAATCAGGTGTGTGGGGCCAGCAGATCCCATAGTCCATCATGCTGGAAGGCAGACTGAGGTTTGGGGATAGAAGAACCTGCCTGAAGTGTCTGCCTCACGTTGAATTCTAGAACATCCCAAGAACCCCGTTGGGGGGCCTGGAAAGAGCCCTCCCCTGTCCCCGTGTGCCAGCACACACGCACCGTTCTGCAGGGTGGTCACTCCACAGGACTTCCGAAGCCCAGTCTCAGGGATGTGGCCCTCAGCCACCCGCCGGGCCAGGGACACAGTGGCCAGCCGGGCTGTGGGGTCGCAGCTGAGTGTCCCCATGGTGAGCAGGGCCTGATGCCGGCTCCTGTCAGGCACTGTCCCCAATCCTGACAACTCAGTCGGTGCTGGCAGAGGCCTGGCGCCACCACATCCTCCCACCACCACACAGACAGCCCCTTGTCCCTAAGCACGGATCTCAAGGCCAGGCTGGTCGGCCGGACGTTGGCCTGGAAGTGAAGCTGAGATCAAGTGTCAGCCAGGTGGCTGGATGGTCAGGAAAGAATCCGGTGTCAGGGGAGCAGGTCCCCAGGGAGTCAGCCCAGCTGGGCCATGGGGCCAGGGCAGGTCCCCAAGGAGCCAGGACCTCAAACAGGACACTCATAGGAGCATCGTGGACAGAAGGTGAAATGCCCCTATTTCCACAGAGCCCAGGCCCACATGCAACACTCTCCCAAGTCAGCCAGAAGGTCCACTGGCTCCTTCCTTCCTTCCTTCCTTTACTCATACCATCCCTCCCTCTCCTCACTCCTCCCTTCTCTTCCCTCCCTCCCTCCATGCAACCTGTGCTATCACTTGCCATTATACCAGGTTGTGTTTTGGGTGTGGTAGGGTTCACATCAAAAACAGTAGACTACCAGTCTGGACAATGTGGTGCATGCCTCTAATCCTAAGCAATCAGAAGGAGGGACAGGTGGTCTCTGTCAGTTCAAGGCCAGTTATCTGTCTCACAAGAGCGAGTTCCAGGGACAGCGGGGCTAACAGGGAAGACCCTGTCTCAAAAAGACAAAAAAAAAAAAAAAAAAAAAAAAAAGGACTGTTTTTTTTTTTTTTTTTTTTTTTGGGGGGGGGGGTTGAATAATATAGAAACAGTCTAGAGAGCCAGCTCTGTGGGCTATTCTTGCAGAGGACCTGGGTTCAGTTCCCAGAACCCACGTGATGGCAAACAACACCCATAACTCCAGTTCCAGGTGGTTTGGCATTCTTGTGTCTTTATTGCTGGGTCTGTTTTTATTTTATGCTTATGGGTGTTTTCCCTACATGGACATAAATGTGCCGCATACCTGTAACGCCCTGAGAGGCCAGAAGCAGAAGTTGATCCCTGGAACAGGAGTTAGGATGGTTGCTGGGTCCGCTGCAAAAGCACCCAGTGCTCTTAACCATTGAGCCGTCATTCTAGCCCTCATTGGGTCTTTCTTTTTTATTTATTTATTTATTTTTGTATGTGTATGAATGTACTGTCTGCATGCAAGTTTGTGCACCCGTGTCGTGCAATGCTGCGGAGGTCAGAAGAGGGTGTCGGATTCCCCTGGAACTGGAGTTCACCTGGAATTGGAGTTTCAGACGGTTCTCGGCTGTCATGTGGGTGCTGGGGATCAAACCCAGGTCCTCGGTAAGAGCGGTCGGTGCTCTTAACCGCTAGGCCATCTCTCCAGCCCCCCTCATTGGGTACTTTCTAAATGCAATTATTTGGGGATTTTGTTTTCCTCTGCTCGGGACAGGGTCTCACAATGTAGCCGAGGTTGGACCAATACTCCTCATCCGCCTGCCTCAACCTTCTGGTGCTGGCATCACCTTCGGGAGAGGAGGGAATGGCACCATCTTCTCTGGACACAGATAGAGGAAACTGAGGCTCAAATGAGTGTGATTTTCCAGGCCCTCAGGAGCGTGCAGCATCAGGACTGAGCCCAGACTCCCTGACACCCTCCACACCTGTCCTTTGGGCTCTAGCAGCAGCTAGGCTCTCTGGGTAGTCCCGGAATGGCCTACAGGATGTTAGTGTGCCCGTGCGTCCTCCGAGGCCTCCTCCGTTGAGCTCCTGGTCCTGGGGGACCTACTGGCCGGTGGTCCTGGAGCCTCCTAGATGCTTCAGCCGCAGGGTCCAAGCCCCTGCAGCAGCGCGACTTCTGTCAGTCATCCAGGCAGTCACTGCTGCTCACGCGGTGGTCACCTGGACCCTCGGCCTGTTAGTTCCCACCATGCAGTACCCCACTCCAGACCACAGCACCGTGGACAGTGAGGAAAGACCAAGAAACAAGCACGTTTATGTCTTTCCATAACGTCAGGATTTCTAGAATCCAATGTCCTAGTTTGCTTTCTTTTGCTTGTGATGAAACCGACTTGGTGAGAACAGGTTGGCGTCAGCTTCCAGGTCACACCCAGCACCTAGGGAGGCCGGGGCCTGGAGGCAGGAGCTGCAGCACAGGCTGAGGAGGAAGCTGCTCAGCTCTAGGGTCTGTGCTCAGCCTGCTTTCTTTTTTCTTTTTAAAATTATTACTATTAGTTGGGCATGGTGGTGCATGCCTTTAATCCCAGCACTCAGGAGGCAGAGGGAGGCCAGAGTTTGAGGCCAGACTCATCTACATAGTAAGGCCTAGGCCAACTGGGGCTGCAGGGCGATCCTGTCTCAAAGCTCCCCCAAAATAATAATTATTACTACTATTATATGTCCATGAGTATATTGGCTGCATGTATGTAAGTGCACCCAGTTATTCAATGCCTTCAGAACATAGAAGAGAGTCTCAGATCCCCTGGAATTGGAGTTACAGGTGGTGTTTAGCCACCATGTGGGTGCTGGGAACTGAACCTGGATCTTCTCCAAGAGCAGTTGGTGCTGTCAACCACTGAGCCAGCTCTGCAGCCCTAGTTTTGTCGTTGATGTTGCTGTTGTTGTTGTTCTTTTCTGTTGTCTTTTTGAGACAGGGTCTCCCTGTAGCCCCAGCTAGTCTGGAACTCACTCTATAGACCAGGCTGACCTAGAATTCACAGAGAACCAAGATGTACCTGCCTCTGCCTCGTGAGTGCTGGGATTAAAGGCATGCGCCACCACATCTGGCCCCGATGAGATTTTAATATGGCCGTTTGCCCAGAGTCTCAGTTCACCCCAATAACTTACAAAGTGGCCGTCTTTCTACACCCAGGACTAAGCATTCAAGAGTCAGTACTGGGAGGGGTTCCTGACAGAGGATACAGTTTCTAGGTCCGAAGGGCCTGCAGGGGTCCTCCCTCAGAATGGAGTCAGAAGCTGCTTATAAAATGGTGGCTCCTGGGGCTGGAGAGATGGCCTAGTGGGTAAGAGCGCCGACCGCTCTTGCGGAGGACCTGGGTTCGATCCCCAGCACCCACATAGCGGCCGAGAGCTGTCTGAAACTCCAATTCCAGGAGAACTCCAGTTCCAGGGGAATCCGAGACCCTCTTCTGACCTCCGAGGCATTGCACGACACGGGTGCACAGACCTGCATGCAGACAGTACATTGATATACATATAGAAAGAAATAAAATTAAAAAAAAAAATGGTGGCTCCTGGGCTGGAGAGATAGCTCAGTGGTTAAGAGCACCAACTGCTCTTGCAGAGGACCCAGGTTCAATTCCCAGTACCCACCACATGGTGGCTAAGAACCCTCTTTAACTCCAGTTCCAGGAGAATCCAATGCCCTCCACAGCATTGCATGACACGGGGGCACCAACCTACATGCAGACAGTACACTCATACACATAAAAAATAATTAATAAATAAATAAAATTTTTAAAAATGCTGGCTCCTGGATTCAGCCAGAAAAAACTGTCCTATATGCAACAGAGTAACTTAGGGCAAAGCACAGCCTGATGAAAATACTACTGCATCCAGCCTGTCTATCACCAGAGCCTTTGGCCGAAACCAGTCAAAAATGCAGAAAGATGCCGGGCGTGATGGTGCATGCCTTTAATCCTAGCACTTGGGAGGCAGAGGCAGGCGGATCTTTGTGAGTTCAAGGCCAGCCTGGTCTACAGAGTGAGTTCCAGGACAGCTGGGGCTACAGGGAGACCCTGTCTCGAAAAGACAAAAAGAAAAAAAATGCAGAAAGATACCCACATTATGCCTGCCACAGACCCCTTGCCAGGCTGGTCCTGAATCCATCCAGAACCAGTTCTGCAGCACTGCAGCCCAGGTGTCTCTGTGTCTCCATGGTGACCAGGGACAGGAGTCAGGCAACGAAGACCTCATAAGCCAAGTGCAGGTGGCTAGGGAGAAGAGGAAGGGTAGAAGGTGGAGGATGGACATGGAGGGTAGAAGGTGGAGGATGGAGGTGGAGGTGGAGGTGGAGGTGGAGGAGGAGGATGGAGGTGGAGGATGGAGGTAGAGGATGGAGGTGGAGGTGGAGGATGGAGGTGGAGGTGGAGGATGGAATGCGCAGTGTGGATGGCAGAGGGTGGGGGATCACAGAGGACAGTGGACAGTGGACACTGGATGGCACTGTCAGTTGGATTCTTTCTACTTTGTGAGAAGACATCTCTGTAGCTCCCCCTTCCTAGTATCTGACTGCAGACACTCATGGCAGCTAGGAACCGTCTTTAACTCCAGTTCCAGGGGAATCCGACGCCCTCTTCTGACCTCCGTGGCATTGCACGACATGGGTGCACCAACCTACATGCAGAGAGTAAATTCATGCACATAAATAAATAAATAAATTTTAAACAATAATAATAATTTTTTAAACTAAAAAAAAACTTATTAAAAAAAGAAAGAAAGAGGGCTGGAGAGATGACCTAGCGGTTAAGAGCGCCGACCGCTCTTGCAGAGGACCCGGGTTCGATCCCCAGCACCCACATGGCGGCCGAGAACCGTCTGAAACTCCAGTTCCAGGAGAACTCCAGTTCCAGGGGAATCCGAGACCCTCTTCTGACCTCCGCGGCATTGCACGACACGGGTGCACACACCTGCATGCAGACAGTACATTCATACACAAACCGAAATAAAAAAAAAACCGGAGACCCTCTTCTGACCTCCGCGGCATTGCACGACACGGGTGCACACAACCTCATGCAGACAGTACATTCATACACAACCGAAATAAAAAAAAAAAATTAAAAAAAAAAAGTTTAAAAAAAAAAAAGAAAGAAAGAAAGAAAATACAACGATCCCTTCAGTTGGCTAGGGAGATGGTTCAGTCAGTAGAGTGTTTACCACAGAAGCCTGAGGGCTGGAGTTCAGATCCCTAAAGCTCCACAGCCTCGGGTGTGCCCACAACAGCCTCAAGGGTGCGCCACACAGCCTCAGGGTGTGCCACACAGCCTCAGGGTGTGCCACACAGCCTCAGGTGTGCCACACAGCCTCAAGGTGTGCCCACACAGCCTCAAGGGTGGCCACACAGCCTCAGGGTGTGCCCACCAGCCTCAGGGTGTGCCACACAGCCCTCTCAGGGTGTGCCCACACAGCCGGTGGTGTTCTTGAGTGGTGGCAGAGCAATTTTTATTTGTTTATTATATTTTAAGGATTCACAATATAAGAGCACAGTGTTTTCAGATCACATTGACGTTGCTCAGTTGCCCTACAATTAGGTAATTGTTACTAGCATCCATAGATGAGGATACCATTCGTCGTTTGTTTTTCGTGGGACTGTGTTAATTCACTCAGTATGATATCTTCTAGCTCCACCATTTACCTCAAAGCTCCTGATGTCAGTCTTTCTTTTATATATATATATATTTTTTAGTTTTTACTTATTTATTCTTTTTTTATGTGTACAAATGTTCTTCTGTATGCAGGTTTGTTGCACCCGTTTCGTGCATGTTGCGGAGGTCAGAAGAGGGCGTCAGTTCCCCTGGACTGGAGCTAAAGACAGTTCTCAGCTCCATGTGGATGCTAGGGATTGAACTGGGTCCTCTATAAGAGCAGTTGGCGCTCTTAACCGCTAGGCCAACTCTCTCAGCCGATGTCATCTTTCTTTACCACTGCGTAGAAATCCATTGTGTAGATGTACCACCTTTTCTCTATCCACTCGTTAGTTGAGGGGCACTTGGGTTGGTTCCAGCTCCTTGCTATTGTGAAGAGAGCTGCAATAAAACATGGCTGTGCAAGTATCTCTGGGTAAAGATGAGTCTTTTGGGTACATGCCCAGGAGTGTATGGCTGTGTCAGGTGGCAAGTTCATTCCAAGTCTTCCAAGTGTTCTCCACATTGCTTTCCATAGTGGCTGTGATGAGTTTACATTCCCACCAGCATTGGATGAGTGTTCCCCTTTTCCCCACAACCTCCCAGCACTTTAAATCTGTATTAATCAGGGTTCTCTAAAGAAACAGAAGCAACAGGATGAATATATAGCTATATACAATTTATGATTTGCTCACATGACAGAGTTCAAGGAGTCCAACAGTAGCTGCCACACTGTGAAAGGCCGAGAATCCAGGGAACTGCTCAGTCCGCAAGGCTGGATGTCTCAGTAGTCCCAATCTAGTGCTGAAAGCCCGAAGGATTCCAGGAGATCTCCGGGCTAGTACTTCGGCTGGGATCTGAAGGTTGATCAAAGCAGCAAGACAAACTCACCAGATGAGAGGGCAAGCCTCAGGAGAACAGGGACCCGTCCTTCTGCCATGGCCTTTAATATGCCTGCCGCAGAAGGTAACATCCCACATTTGGCCATCCGGGTTGAGGCAGTACAATTAGAAGACCCTTTTTCTCTTAATTGTTCCTTAGTCAAGTTGACACTCAGGATTTTACCATCACTCATATCATTTGTTTTTTTGATCCTAGGCCAGTCTTATGGAGTAAGAGTGATATCTTAAAGTGGTTTTAATTTGCATTTCCTTAATTATTAGTGCATTTGAACACTTCTTTTTTTTTTTTTTTTTTTTTTTGCTCTTTTTGAGACAGGGTCTCCCTGTAGCCCCAGCTGTCCTGGAACTTGCTCTTGTAGACAGGCTGGCTTTGAACTCACAAAGATCCACCTGCCTCTGCCTCCCAAGTTCTAGGATTAAAGCGTGCGCCACCACCCGAACACTTTTAAGATGTTTCTCAGCCATCTCTAATTCCTCACTTGGTGACAGCTTGTTCAGCTCTTTGCCTCATCTATTGAGTGGGTCATTTGTTTCTTTCTTTGTTTTTTGAGTGTTTTATATATTCTGGAAATCCATGCTTTGTCAGATGTTTCTGCGGTGAAGTTTTCTCCCACTCCATGGGATTTCTCTTCACTTCCTTGATTTGTTTCTTTCGATGTACAGAAGTTTTGAGTTTAATGAGGTCCCATTGTCAATTGTCAACCTTAATTCTTGTGCAGCTGCTGTCTGAATTTAGGAAGTCTTTTCCTACACCTATGTCTTGTAGTCCTGCTGCCAACTTTTTCTTCTATCGCCTTCTGGAGTTTGGGTGTCACGCTAGAGGTCTTTAATCCACTGGAGCTGACTTTTTTGTAAGGGCGAGAGTTAGGGGTTTTAATTTCATTCTCTCAAAGTGGTGATCAGTTTTGCCAACACCACTTGGCAAGCAGCAATTTTGAGACATTGTCTCCTTGTAGCCCCAGCTGTCCTGGAACTTAATAGATAGACCAGGCTGGCCTTGAACTCACAGAGATCCACCTGCCTCTGCGTCCCTAGTGTTGGGATTAAAGGCCTGCACCATCATGCCCAGCTGGTTTTAAATATATTTTATTAATTGTTTTATGTGTATGAGTGTATTGCCTGCATCTGTGTAAGTACACCTACATCATATATACCTGTGGAGCTAGAGGGCTGCGTTGGATTCCCTGGACAGGGAGTTACTCACAATTGTTAACTAAACATGTGGGTGCTGGGAATCAAACCCAGGTCCTCTGCAAGAGCATCCAGTGTTCATAACCACTGGTAGCTCAGCTCCAGCTCTGTGAACCAGTGGACCTTGCTGTGGGCCACTTAGGTGTGTGGACCCGAGCTGTCACCCTGAGACTGTGTGGCACACCCACTTTGCATGACTGTGTGGCACACCCCGTGTGCATTGGCTGTGTGGCCCCCTGAGCTGTGCAACCTTGAGGCTGTGTGGCACACCCGGCTGTTAACCTGAGGCTGTGTGGGCACACCCTGAGGCTGTGTGGGAGACCTAGTGGGCACCCTGAGGCGTGCGACTGGATGTGGCACACCCTGAGGCTGTGTGGCAACTGAGGGCCCACCCTGAGGCTGTGTGGGCACACCCTGAGGCTGTGTGGGCACACCCTGAGGCTGTGTGAACCTGACCACACCCTGAGGCTGTGTGGCACACCCTGAGGCTGTGTGGGCACACCCTGAGGCTGTGTGGACACACCCTGAGGCTGTGTGGACACACCCTGAGGCTGTGTGGGCACACCCTGAGGCTGTGTGGACACACCCTGAGGCTGTGTGGACACACCCTGAGGCTGTGTGGGCACCCGCTTGCGACCTGAGGCTGTGTGGCGCACTGACTGGGCGCACCCGAGCTTTGGCTGAGGCTGTGTGGCGACCAGCGCACCTGGGCTTGGACTGGCTGTGTGGACCTAGCGTGTGGCACACCTTGAGGCTGTGTGGCACACCCTGAGGCTGTGTGGGCACACCCTGAGACTGTGTGGCACACCCTGAGGCTGTGTGGGCACACCCTGAGGCTGTGTGGCACACCCTGAGGCTGTGTGGGCACACCCTGAGACTGTGTGGCACACCCTGAGGCTGCGTGGGCACACCCTGAGGCTCGGGACTGAGTGTGGGCACACCTGGCGTTGCACTTGGACTGTGTGGCACACCCTTGAGCTGGGACCTGTGTGGGCACACCCTGAGGCTGTGTGGCGCACCCTGAGGCTGTGTGGCACACCTGAGGCTGGTGGGCACACCCTGAGGCTGTGTGGCACCCCTGAGGCGTGTGTGGCCACCCTTGAGGCTGTGTGTNAAATTAAAAAAAAAAAGTTTAAAAAAAAAAAAGAAAGAAAGAAAGAAAATACAACGATCCCTCAGTTGGCTAGGGAGATGGTTCAGTCAGTAGAGTGTTTACCACAGAAGCCTGAGGGCTGGAGTTCCAGATCCCTAAAGCTCACACAGCCTCAGGGTGTGCCCACACAGCCTCAAGGGTGCGCCACACAGCCTCAGGGTGTGCCACACAGCCTCAGGGTGTGCCACACAGCCTCAGGGTGTGCCACACAGCTCAGGGTGTGCCCACACAGCTCAAGGGTGCGCCACACAGCCTCAGGGTGTGCCACACAGCCTCAGGGTGTGCCACACAGCCTCAGGGTGTGCCCACACAGCCGGTGGTGTTCTTGATGGTGGCAGCAGCAATTTTTTATTTGTTTATTATATTTTAAGGATTCACAATATAAGAGCACAGTGTTTTCAGATCACATTGACGTTGCTCAGTTTGCCATACAATTAGGTAATTGTTACTAGCATCACATATGAGGGATACCATTCGTCGTTTGTTTTTCTGGGACTGTGTTAATTCACTTAGTATGATATCTTCTAGCTCCATCCATTTACCTCAAAGCTCATGATGTCTATTCTTTCTTATATATATATATATTTTTTAACAAAAAAAATTATTTTACTTATTTTTATGTGTACAAATGTACTCTCTGTATGCAGGTTTGTGCACCCGTGTCGTGCAATGTTGCGGAGGTCAGAAGAGGGCGTCAGATTCCCCTGGAACTGGAGCTAAAGACAGTTCTCAGCTTCCATGTGGATGCTAGGGATTGAACCTGGGTCCTCTATAAGAGCAGTTGGCGCTCTTAACCGCTAGGCCATCTCTCCAGCCCGATGTCATCTTTCTTTACCACTGCGTAGAACTCCATTGTGTAGATGTACCACATTTTCTCTATCCACTCTTTAGTTGAGGGGCACTTGGGTTGGTTCCAGCTCCTTGCTATTGTGAAGAGAGCTGCAATTAAAGTGGCTGTGCAATGTGCTCTGTGGGTAAAGATGAGTCTTGTGGTACATGCCCAGGAGTGTATGGCTGTGTCAGGTGGCAAGTTCCTTCCAAATCTTCCAATGTGTTCTCCACACTGCTTTCCATAGTGGCTGATGAGTTTACATTCCCACCAGCATGGATGAGTGTTCCCCTTTTCCCACACCCTCTCCAGAACTTTGAAATCTGTATTAATCAGGGTTCTCCTAAAGAAACAGAAGCAACAGGATGAATATATAGCTATATACAATTTATTGATTTGCTCACTGACAGAGTTCAAGGAGTCCAACAGTAGCGCGACCACACTTGAAAGGCCGAGAATCCAGGGGACTGCTCAGTCGCAAGGCTGGATGTCTCAGTAGTCCCAATCTTTGCTGAAGCGCCGATAGATTCCAGGAGATCTGCTAGTACTTCAGCTAATGGATCCAAGAAGTTAGTCACAGCAGCAAGACAAACTCACCAGATGAGAGAGGCAAGCCTCAGGAGAACAGGGACCAGCTCCTTCTGCCCTAGCCTTTACATAATGCCTGCACGGCAGAAGGTAAAGACCCACATTGGGCCATCCGGGTTGAGGCAGTCAATAGAAGACCCTTTTTCTCTTATTTGTCCTTAGTCCAGAGTTGACACTCAGGTATTAACCATCACAGTATCATTTGTTTTCTTGATCCTAGGCCAGTCTTATTGGAGTAAGATGATATCTTAAAGTGGTTTTAATTTGCATTTCCTTAATTATTAGTGACATTTGAACACTTCTTTTTTTTTTTTTTTTTTTTTTTGCTCTTTTTGAGACAGGGTCTCCCTGTAGCCCCAGCGTGTCTGGAACTTGCTTCTGTGTAGACAGGCTGGCTTTGAACTCACAAAGATCCACCTGCCTCTGCCTCCCAGTGTAGCTAGGATTAAAGGTGTGCACCACCACGAACACTTTTTAAGATGATTCTCAGCCATCTCTAATTCCTAATTGTGAAGATCTGCTGTTCAGCTCTTTGCTCCATCTATTGAGTGGGTCATTTGTTTCTTTCTTTGTTTTTTGAGTAGTTTATATATTCTGGAAATCACATGCTTTGTTAGATGTTCTGCGGTGAAGGTTTCCTCCCACTCCATGGGATTCTCTTCACTTCCTTGATTTTTTCTTTCGATGTACAGAAGTTTTGAGTTGTAATGAGGTCCCATTGTCAATTGTCAACCTTAATTCTTGTGCAGCTGCTGTCTGAGTTGGCACACCCTGAGGCTGTGTGGCACACCCTGAGGCTGTGTGGGCACACCCTGAGGCTGTGTGGCACACCCTGAGGCTGTGTGGGCACACCCTGAGACTGTGTGGCACACCCTGAGGCTGCGTGGGCACACCCTGAGGCTGCGTGGGCACACCTTGAGACTGTGTGGCACACCCTGATGCTGTGTGGCACACCTTGAGACTGTGTGGGCACACCCTTGAGGCTGTGTGGCACACCCTGAGGCTGTGTGGGCAGACCCTGAGGCTGTGTGGGCAGACCCTGAGGCTATGTGGCACACCCTGAGGCTGTGTGGCACACCCTGAGGCTGTGTGGCACACCCTGAGGCTGTGTGGCACACCCTGAGGCTGTGTGGCACACCCTGAGGCTGTGTTTCTTGGGTTCCTGTTGTTTTCATGTTCCTGCCAACAGTTCCAGAGAAGACTGGTGTTCCCAGGTGCCAGCTCACAACCTGACCTCTGGCCACGATGTTCTGTCCTCTCACGTTCCTGTTCCTGTGGCCATTCATGTACTCTGTCCTGCAGCCAGGTCAGCCAGCTCAAACTGACAGTGTGCAGTCGCCTGCTCTCTTTGTCCTTAAGGGACACCACAAAGGAGACCTGTTCTGGCCCCACCATGCTCCTGCCCTTCCCTCTCAGACAGGCCGTCCACGAGGGTCAGGGAGGACCAGAGTGAGGACAGGGCTGGTTCACGTGCTCTGCTGTGGGAACCTGGCCCCAGGCTCAGAACGCTGTGTTTCCACAGACCACAATGACAGGAGCCTCAATGCCCCGGCTCACCACAAACGGACTTCCAAAACTGACAGTCAAACCGTTTCCTGGGTATTAGTTACAGTAACAGAAAGAGGACATGCAGGGCTCATGTTCTTCTCATTAGAACCTTAGCTCCAGGACTGGGGCGTGGCTCAGGGTAGAGTGACAGCCTAGAATCCCCAGTGAGGGGCTGGGGGCGTGGCTCAGGTAGAGTGACAGCCTAGGATCCCAGTGAGGGGCTGGGGGCGTGGCTCAGGTACAGTGACAGCCTAGGATCCCAGTGAGGGGCTGGGGGCGTGGCTCAGGTACAGTGACAGCCTAGGATCCCAGTGAGGGGCTGGGGGNGTGGTTGAGCACGCCTTTAATCCCAGCACTTGGGAGTCAGAGGCAGGCGGATCTTTGTTAGTTCAAGGCCAGCCTGGTCTACAAAGTGAGTTCCAGGACAGCTGGGGCTACAGGGAGACCCTGTCTCGAAAAGACCAAAAAAAACAAATAAGTAAACAGAACATTGGATTTCTCCACGTCTTTACCCCAGGCAAGGGGGTGAGACCAGGCCGAGCACTTGACTCCCTCCTGGTGATGGGCCCAGCTCTACAGCAGCCTTGTCACCACTGCTCAGCTGTCTAGAACAGGATCCAGGTTCCCAGCAACAGGATTTTAGCCTTAGTAACAGGATCCAGACATAAGAAAATTGAACCCATCTCCCTAGTAATAGGATCCCAGATTTATCAACCTGGTCCCAACTCCTAGCAACAGGATCCCAGCCTAGCAACATGGTCCACGAGCCTAGCAACAGGATCATAATGTAGCAACATGGGCCATGGCCCTAGCAACAACATCTCTTTCCCTAGCAACAGGATCACAGCCTAGCAACATGGTCCATGCCCCTAGCAACAGGATTCTAACCTAGCAACATGGGGCCTGCCTCTAGCACTAAAGCTCCCTGGGGTAGAGTCATGATTGACAGGGAACTGAGAACTGCATTCTCTCAACCCCAACACCCTCTGTAGCCCTTGGCCAGTCCTCTCTGCAGGCAAAGATGCTGGGGACTCAGAGTTAGAGCTTCTGTGGCCCTGTGGGCTACAGACTAGGCCTGCAGTACGATGGGAACGGGAGTTCAGGAACCACAGAGAACTGTGGAGTGGGCTGAGGCCAACCGGAAGGGCTGAGCTTGAGTGGGTGGGAGGGAGCTGAGCCAATGGGTGTGTCATTGGTGGGTGTGGCAGGGCTAAAAGAAAGAGTCAGCAGTGGCAGGCAGGGCAGGAAACTGAGGCTCATGGCCTTGTGTGGGTCAGTTGGGAACTGAGGAAAGGTGATGTCCTGGGAAATGGGAAGTGGATGAGCACTCTCAGGAAAGGCAGGGATGATGGGGTGAGGAGTTGATGGGTGTGGTCTCTGTGGGCATGGCCAAAGAAGCCAGGTTCTACTCTTCCTCTGCAGGGTTGGGCTGGGGTTGAGGCGGGGTGGGGTTGAAGGTGAGATTGGGCTGAGGATGCGGTTGGCTGTGGGCAGTGTTGAGTTTGGGTTGTGTGTGGAGTTGGGTTGGGGCTGGATTGGGTTGGATTGGGCTGATCCTACTTAAGTTTCCCTAACCTATCTGTGACTCCCTGTGTGCTCTAAGGCCTGCCTGACACAAGATGATGCCACTGTGGTTAGAGCCAGTACCCACGTAACTATCACTGTGACATATCTCCCACAGTGTAGATGGCTGCCTTAAGCCCTAGAGAGCCCCCAGGCTGCCAGCGTCTCTGTCTAGTCACCCCTCAGAGGCCACTGTCTTCAGAAACGCTGCATGGGATGTCCTTCATCCTGGACATCCAACTGTCTTGGTCTTGCCCAAATCAGTGCCAAGTGCCTGGTGTAACCCCTCACCAGCTTCCTGGGGCAGATCCCTCACGAGGAGATGAGCCATCAGGGAGGGGATGAGAGGGGCAGCCTGTCCACCCCATCCCAGGCCAGCGGGCATCTCTATTGGTATGGTCAGTACCTGGGAGGCCGCTGGCCATTCAGATCCACACCAGCAGGCATGCTGCTAAGACAGAGTTCAGCTGTCAGAGCCTCTGTCTCAAGTTCAGGTCAGATCATTCAGACTCGGCAGATGGACCGCACCTCCGTCTCTCCTCCGTGTGTGTGTGTGTGTGTGTGTGTGTGTGTGTGTCTGTGTGTGTGTGTGTGTGTGTGTGTCCCACCAAATGGGAGCCAGCAGAGACAGCAACTTACACACACAAACTATGTTGTCTAGCAAACAACAGTGACAGGCAGAGCCGAGCTGGCTTTCTTCCGTGTATTCATGTTGGGTTCCACCCTCTCCACCCTGAGGCCTCTCACCAGGCCCATCGCAGCCCAGTCGGGACACTTCAGGGACACCAGGGCCGGCCGTGTGGATTGGAGTCTGGTGTCCCCCATCCCTCATGCACAGTGAGTGGCCAGTCCCACCCAGCTGTTCTGCCCTAGGGTGGTCTGTATGGGTTAGTTCTCTACCGTTTATGAGAAAATATGTCTTGGGGCTGGAGAGAAGGCACATTGGTTAAGAGCTCTTCTTCTTCGAGAGGGCCCAGCTTTTGTTCCCAGCACCCACAGGGTGGCTCACAACCATTCTTGACTCCAGTTCTAGGGGATCTGCATTGCATGACACAGGTACACTTACAAACAAGCAGTAGAACATCCGTACACATACGCTCAGAGGCAGGCAGATCTCTGTGAGTTCAAAGCCAGCCTGTCTACATAGGGAGTTCCAGGCCAACTGGGGCTACAGGGAGACCCTGTCCCCAAAAGTCCTCCCCCCCCACCAAAAATGTGTGTGTGTGTGTGTGTGTGTGTGTGTGTGAGGTTTGGTGGCACACACCTTCAATCCAAGCACTCAGGAAGCAGAGGCAGACAGATCTCTATGAGATTGAGGACTGCCTGGTCTACACAGTGAGTTCTGGGCCAGCTGGGGCTACAGGGGCATTCAAATAAATTATATAAATAAATATCATTTGTAAAATAAAAACATCTCTCAAGACCCAGTCTCCACTGTGTCCCAGCCTCCTCCAGTCCACAGGGCTGGGCTGCCCATCCTCTCAGAGAAAGGAAGCCAGAGTGAGCAGTGCGCAGAGACTAGTGGAAGGCCACTGTTGGCCAAGACTGTCTTCTGGAATCTTCCTCACTGCACTTTGGAGGCGGAGGCCAGGATGTTGGGTCTCCTGGGAAGGCTGGACCTCTGTAGAAAGTAGGACTTCCTGCGGAGCCAGGGGGACTTCCTCCCAGCATGACAATGCCGGGAAGGGAGGGTCAGGGGCCCTGGGCTTCGGGAAGAGCTGGTGGGGCTCCCCAGGACAGAAGGTGGATGAGAGGTGATCCAGGTGCAGAACAGAACACTGGGCAGCCCTGCTGGGCCAGCCTTACTAGGGACAAGCCGTCAGAGAGTGCCTGTGTCCCCCAAGATCCACTTGTGTCCCCCCAGAGGCACCTGTGTCCATCCCAAAGCCACCTGTGTCCCCCCAGATCCACCTGTGTCCATCCAAAGCCACCTGTGTCTCCCCATATCCACCTGTGTCCCCCAGATCCACCTGTGTCCCCCAGATCCACCTATGTCCCCCCAGATCCACCTGTGTCCCCCACATCCACCTGTGTCCCCCCAGAGTTGCCCGTGTCCCCCCAGAGCTGCCAGCAAGCAAGCCCCGCCCACTCTGCCTTTTTGTCTCCATTTGTCTTTCTTCATCTCTGCCTGTATCTCTGTTTCTGTGTCTCCCTGTGCCTCTCAATCTCCATCTCTGTCACCCCTGCATCTGTGTCTGCATGTATCTCCCTGTCTCTGTGTCTGTGTCTCTGTCAGTCTCATCCCTGCATCTCTGTGTCTGTCTCTGTCTCTACCGCTGTGTCTCCGTCTCCATCTCTTCCTGTCTCTGTGTCTCTCCATCTCTCACTTTCTGTCCTTTATGTCTCTGTCTCCACCTGCCGCTGTCTCTGGGTGTCTCTCCTCCTTCCGGTCCCTCTGCCTGGAGCCCACGTGTCCTTCCCCACCATGGCGGGAACCCTCTCTCTGGCAGGTGGAGCCTGGCTGAGCACCGACGTCCCTGGAGGTCTATTATAGAAACAGGATCTCAGCCAGCCTGGCGCCCGCTGACACCTCTCCACCTGCCCCTGCTGCTGCAGGAAGCAGGGTCAGGGGCTGGGAAGCAGCCCATTCACCAGGCCTGCTGCCCCCCGCCCGGGTTAAGGGCCCAGCTTCCCGGGAAGGGCCTGTGCCTCTGAGTTCCCTTCCTGCGCAACTTCCCGGCACTGATACCCTGCTGGGCGCAAGGGGGGATGAGTCTCAGGGAGCCCCAGCCTGATTCCATGAACCTGGGCCCGACACCCATCATTCTGCCTGGGCCTCAGCTTCCCCATTCTGCTCCCAGCTGTCCCACCATGCCTCAGTTTCTCTTAAGAAGATCCAAACAAGAAATGTGTAGAAACCCATATGCTGTAGCCAGACCACACGGAGGCTTACATAGGCAGGAGCCACTACACGCTGTTCCTTGTCATGTACGGATCAGGGGTCACGGCAGGAACAGGCCCTGCCTATACATAGAACAGAGGTAGACATCAAGCATCTGCAGGCTCAACCTGGACAGAAGGTCAGAGAGGGGGGAGGTGGAAGGACTCTGTAGAAGGAAGGGGGGCAGAAATGGCCATGCATAGGCCCTGCGGCCACCTGAGATGCGAGCGCAGCTTGGAATTGTTGGCGAGCAGAGGGAGGGGTATGCTTTTCGCTTTGTGTCAGGGCCAGGAAGGAATTTAGACTCTGGGTTTTCTGCCATAGTTATTTTCAGACAGGGTGGCCCTGTAGCTCCAGGTGACCCGGCCAGGAACTTGCAGTGTAGACCAGGCTGGCCTCAGTCTTAGAGAGCTTCTCCTGAGTGCCAGGATTAAAGGTGTGTGCCAACAAGGGCAGCTTCAGGAGGGAAGATGGGACAGTGTGCTGGGCTTAGCGGGCTGCGGGCGAGAGATGCGGGGTACATATGTCTCAGAACTCAGGAGAGGGGCCCAGGGTCCACCCTGACCCTAGGATAGGAAAAGGAGGCCGGCCCCACCTCTGCCATCCCAGGCTCTATCAGACAAGGGAGATCTTTGTGACAGAGGGACACAGACTCGGGGATGGCTGGTGACCTGTTCCAGGGACTGTCACCTCAGTGATGAGCAGAGCTTAGTCCCAGGAAACACCCCCCCAACCCTGAAGCACATGGCCCCAGGGGACCCCACCGGCCAGAGCCAGGCAGCCCAGGCCTCTCTGCTGCCCCCGTGTGGCTACAGTCAGAAGTGAAGGCGCAGTCCTGCCCTGGGATGGAGCAGTGTGGCAAGGGACAGGGACCATCTGATTTCCACACACTTGACCCTCCGTGTGGACCCCGCCTCCACCACCGGCCCCCAGCCTTCCCGTCCATAGAAGTGGGGCCTGGAGCCTCCCCAGACCCGCCCAGCCCATTTATTCCAACCGCAGCCCCTGTCCCTGCTGCACCTGGGGCCCCTGCATCTCTACCTCCTCCAGATGCTGGGCTCTGACTGGGAAAGCCCCCCGGGAAATTCCCCCAGGACAGGGGGGTGGGGGAAGAGGCAGGGTCACCGACAGCGGGAGGCCATCCGGGGCCTACTATTTAAACTGCTTCCCCTGGCGGTCAGCGGGACAGAGGGGACCAGCATGAAGCCCGGCCTGGCGCTCCTGCTAGCCCTGGCCTGGGGACCCGTCACACCCAGCAGCGGTAAGCAGGGGGGTGTGGGGGAGAGGGCACTCCGAGAGCAGAGGGGGAGGGAAGGGGAGGGGGGCTTGGCCGGGGCTAGGGGTGCTGCTAAGGTCCAGTCTGCCCTGGGGGGTGTGCGGCTCTGGCTTTCCACTGACCAAGGCAGCACAGGCCCTGAGATCACCACACAGGGTCAGGGCTGGACTCTGGGGCTCAGCCAATGGCTAGTACTAACAGCCACGTGCCCCTCAGGTCAAGCCCTCCGTGTGGATCCCCCTCAGCCTGTGGTGGCTGTGGCCCTGGGTGCATCTTGCCAGCTCACTTGCAGGCTGCCCTGTGAGGAGGGTGTGTCCCAGGTACAGTGGCGCGGCCTGGACACCACGCTGGGAGCCGTGCAGTCCATTGCCGGAGGGAGCATCTTCACAGTGCACAATGCCAGGCTGTCAGACTCGGCCACACACATGTGCGTGGGCTCTTGCAGGGGCCAGAACTACCAGCACTCTGTGACGATCCTTGTGTATGGTAAGCCCATGCCAGCCCTTTCAGATGCCACCAGCCCGGGGCCGGGGGGGGGGGTTCGGGGTTATGCACCACCAGGTTCCTGGATTCCACTGTCTCCTTCCTCCACCCCAGACCTGCACAGTTCCCACATCCACCCTCCTGTCCTGGCCACCCAGGGCCCATGGCTGCACCTCCCACCCCAAACCCACTGCCTCTGCCAGGCCCAACCCTGAGCTCAGAGCTCAGCCCTGGGCTCTGCCCTTCATCCACAGCCTTTCCGGATGAGCTGGAAGTGTCCCTGGTATCCCTGGGTCCTGGACAGGCCCAAGAAGTGTCCTGCACAGCCCACAACGTCTGGCCTGTGGGCTCAAACATCCTCTCCTTTGCCCTGCTCCTGAGGGACCAGAACTTGGAGGGTGCCCAGGCCCTGGAACTGGAGGAAGAAGAGGAAACTCAGGATGCTGAGGACACCCTGTTCCGAGTTACACAGCGCTGGGTGATGCCTGTCATGGCAACGCCCTCCCCCCCTGCCCTCCTCTGCCAGGTCACCATGCAGCTCCCGGGCCTAGAGCTGACCCACTGCAGGGACCTTCCAGGTGAGCCCTCTGGGCCCCTACCACCTCCAGACCCACTGTTCTGGAACCTGAACCAGGACTGCCTGCCCCCCCCCTCCGTGGGACTGGTCACATTTCCTGACACTGTTGTCCACCCCAAATTCATGATCCTGTGGTGGCTACAGAGAGCTTAATTCAAAAGATGAGGGCCTACTCTATACTGGCTTCGGAGTGACATTTCCGTCATTGTCAGCTTTGTAAAGGTGGGTGTATCCCGAGGCTAGGGCGGGGTTTGCACCCAGTAGGTGCTTTGTAAATGCTTCCAGACAGGTTCGGTGTAGGGCCTACCATCCAATAGGTATTTCACAGATGCTAGCCAAGTGGATTCACAGAGCCAGGCATCCAGTAGTGCTTTGCAAACACTCACAGACCTTTTTTTACTGTGTACAAGTGTGATCCTGCACGTGTGGTGGTGCACCCATGTCATGCAATGCCCACAGAGGTCAGAAAAAGGTGTTGGATCCCTTAAAACTGGAGTCTCAGTAGGTTATGAGCCACCATCTGCATGCTGGGACTCAAACCCAGGTCTTGTGCAAGAACCGCCCATGCTCTTAACTGCTGAGCCGTCTCTCCAGCCCCAACTCATAGACTCATAGACTCGTAGGGCCTGGCACCCAGGCGCTGCTCTGTCTCTGTCATCAGCTGTTAAGATACCTTGTGCCACTTGAGTGATTTGGGGAGGGGTCTTGTGGGGTTCTGGCTCAATACTGAATACCAGATTGGGAAACTAAGAGAGGAGAAGCGAAGGAGGAAAACCCCACTTCTGCTTCCAGCCCTGCAGAGTCAGACCTCGCCGGAGCCTGCTGGCACCACCTCTGCAGAGCCCCACAGCCTTTCAACGGAACCCTTTATGGCAGTCTCCGCCAGACCCCCCAACGCCACCACCCTGCCATCCACCCCCCAGCAAGATGCCACGCTCAGGCCTAGTTCTCCGGGTTCCGCTGGAACTTGTCAACCTGAGATCCGTCAGGAGCGGGAGGCTGACTGGCAGCTGCTCTGTGAAGCGTCCTGCAGCCCCGGAATAGCCGTCCGCTGGACCATGGCTCCCGGGGGCCTGGAAGCCTACCGCAAGGAGGAGGCTGGGGCCCGGGCATGGCTGGGTGTGCAGCCCCCAGGGCCCATCCCGGAGGGCTGGTTCCAGTGCCGCCTGGACCCCGGGGGGCAGGTGGCCAGTCTGTATATCCCCGGCCAGGTGTTCCCAAAACCCAGTGAGTGCTGGGGCCCTGGGGTGGGGGGGTGTTCTCTGAGGGACACACATCTGTATTAAAGCATCACACTCAGGCTCAGTTTCCCCGTTTGTCCACTAGCTTTTCTGGCTATGTTATGTTGTAGAGTCCTGGGACCATTTAGAATCAAAGCATCTTGTAGATTCTAAGCTTTAGCGAACAGAAGAGCCTGTGAAATGAATATGGTGAAAGAGCACAATCACATAGGGTAACTTTAGAAACCATTTTTGGGATGGCTGTGGTGACACACACTTTTGATCCCAGCACTTAGGAGGCAGAGGCAGATGGATCTCTGAGTTCAAGGCCAGCCTGGTCTAGATAAAAAGATCCAGGTCAGCTGGGGCTGCAGGGAGAACCCTTTTTTTTTTTTTTTTTTTTGGATGCGGGGTCTCATGTCCCCACGTAGTCCAGGCTGCCCTCAAACTCACTGTGTAGTAGAGGCTGACCCTGAACTCCTGATTCTCCTGCTGCCATCTCCCGAGTGCCGGGATGGCTGGTGCGTGCCGCCACACCCAGTTTAATGATTGAAATTTAAACTATGCTGGAAAGGGTGGAGAGATGGCTCCGCAGTTATGAGAACTGACTGTTCTTGCAGAGGAACTGGCTTGGACTCCCAGCACCTACGTGGTGGTTGACAACTGTCTGTAACTCTACTTCCAGTGAACACCACGCCCTCTGCTGACCTCCGTGGGCACCATGACATGGGTGCACTTACACACATGCAGCCAATACATTCATACACATAAAATAAAATCATTATAATAATTTTTTTGTCTTTTTGACACAGGGTCTCCCTGCAGCCCCAGCTGTCCTGGAACTCGCTATGTAGACCAGGCTAGTCTTAAACTCTCAAGAGATCCGCCTGTCTCTGCCTCCCAAGTGCTGGGATTAAAGGCATGCGCCACCACACCCGGCTAATAATAATAACATTAAAAAAAAATTCCAGGCCACCTTCTGCTGCATATGAAAACCCTGTCTCAAAAAATGTATTTCCTACTCTTTTACATATTTTGTGTTTTCCACAACGTCTGGCTCTTTTCAGTCCGGACAGTGGTAGTCTGCTTAGGTAGCTCACAAATTGCAAAGAGCTTATGTAACTTTCCAATGGTTGATTGTTCCACTGTGAAAATTGAGGGATGGGGTCGGCATGAAGCTCCGTATAGCCTGGGGGCTCCTGGCTGCCCTCCAGGGCTCCTGACCACTTTCTGCTCTTCCAGCCTCCAGCACTGCCCTGTGGACTGGCAGCCTGGCACTGGGGCTGCTGCTGTTGGCCTGTCTTGCTTACCACCTGTGGAAACGCTGCCGGCCAGCTGCTGGCCTCTCACCAGACCCACTCAGCAACTCTGGCTCCCTCCTCTGATCCCCCAGACTGCATCAGACCAAGGGGCCAGGTAGGTGACCTCTTCCTCACCTGCTGGGCTCCATCTGGAAGACTAACCGCAGCACCTTTTCCTGATCAGACAAGCCCCGCCCAGCTGCTGGGCTTCCCCAGCCTGCCTCTCCAGATCAGAATAAAGGCGTCTGTCTGTCCATTAGTTGTACTAAGAAAACGGGGAGCTGGGTGTGGTGGCGCACGCCTTTAATCTTAGCACTTGGGAGGCAGAGGCAGGCGGATCTTTGTGAGTTCAAGGCCAGCCTGGTCTACAGAGTGAGTTCCAGGACAGCTGGGGCTACAGGGAGACCCTGTCTCGAAAAGACCAAAAAAAAAAAAGAAAAAGAAAACGGGGAACACTGAACATCTCTCATTAGCCCTACATCCCAGGGGCCCCAGGACAAGCACACACCCCAGTCCATGTTGATAAGGCCAGGCAGAAGGAAGCCCTAGTGTGCTGGACCCCATGGGAGACGCCAACAAGATTTACTAAGAAAGTACACCAGAAACTTTGGAAGCGGGCAGACAAAAAGATGGGAGCTATGAGGGTGGTGGGGGGCCTGAAATGAAGTCAACGGATGAAGAACCAGAGAAGCGCCAACCGAAGACGGACGTCGGAGTGAGGGCATGAGGAGCTCAGAATTACAGCAGGCCCGTGTCCGGGTGCGGGGGTGCACGCCCGTCATCCAGCACTCGGGAGAGGCAGAGGCAGGCGGGTCTCTGTGAGGTCAAGGACAGCCTGAGCTACAAAGAGTTCCAGGGCAGCTGGGCCAACAGTAGAGGAGAGAGGGAAAGAGGGAGAGAAGGAGAGAGGGAGAGAGAGGGGGAGGGGGGAGAGAGAGGGGGAGGGAGGAGAGGGGGAGAGAGGGAGAGGGGGGAGAGGGGGAGAGAGGGAGAAAGGGAGAGAGAGAGAGAGAAACAACCCACAACCCCACTCCGGGGCGGAGAGCACCAAGACTCCCTATTAAACACTAAGCAGACGAAGCCAAGCCAGGCAGACCCCAACCCGAGTCCCAGGTCTGCAACGAGCCGCAGCAAACGCTGTGAACCCATCACTTCAGTGCTAGATTCCGGGCAGAAGCATCCCTGGACACGCAAGGGCCAGGTTCTCTGGTCACCAGGGACCTGGTTGCTAGGAGACCATGCTAATGAGTCTTGACCACTACAAAGATGGCAAGCTATAGTGCTTCAAGCCAGAAACCACGCCCTTCCTTGGGAATATTTTTGAAGCCTGACAAAACTCAGACTTCAGATTGAAGCTAGGAAATCTAGTCACGACGTAAAAAGAGAGTCGCAAACGGAGAACGCTAGTTAGGACAGGGGTAAAAGGTGGCTGACTCCAGCTATGGCCAAGTCTCTAGACTTGGCTGCGCTCCCTCTGCCCTTAACAAAGATGGCCGTCGCGCCTTGAGTGATGGCGGTGCTTCCGGTCCCGATGCCCTCAGCCAAGATGGCGGCACTGGAGAAGCGTCGACCGGCAGTAGTACCAGCGGCCAATTTCACGGATAACGGCCGAACGTCGGTGTCTCAGGCAGCGGCAACTGCCGAGAGCGAAGAGGACTTCCTACGGCAGGTCGGCGTGACAGAGATGCTGCGCGCCGCTCTGCTGAAGGTGCTGGAGACGAGACCCGAGGAGCCCATTGCCTTCTTGGCGCACTATTTTGAGAACATGGGCCTACGTTCGCCCGCTAACGGCGGCGCCGGGGAGCCCCCGGGACAACTCCTCCTGCAACAGCAGCGCCTGGGCCGCGCGCTATGGCACCTTCGTCTGGCCCACCACTCACAGAGGTGCGAACCGATGGGGGGCGGGAACACCCGGACTACAGCTCCCGACGGGTCCCGCACGGGCCTACCCCACCGCCGGCGCGGGGCTTCACGGGAGTTGTAGTCCACTCTACTCTCTAGAGCCTGGTAAGCTTGGGGTGGTGCGGCAACTGGACGACAGCTCCCGGTGTGCTCCTTGCAGACGCGTCCGTTGTGAGCGCGGGGTATGCTGGGAGTTGTGGTCCTGTTGTAGGGAACAGGGGGTGTTGTAGTTCACCCATCACCTGGGTTTCTTAAGCGTTTGGATCTGGGCGGGTTGAGCTGTTTCTCCTCGCAACTCAGGGTTTTGGAGATCAAAAAGCCCGGGCAGGCCGGGCGTGGTGGCACAGGCCTTTAATCCCAGCACACGGGAGGCAGAGGCAGGCGGATCTCTGTGAGTTCAAGGCCAGCCTGGTCTACAGAGTGAGTTCCAGGACAGCTGGGGCTACAGGAAGACCCTGTCTCCAAAATTAAAAAATTAAAAAAAAAAAAGTCGGACAGGAGTTGGTGGCCAAGATGCCGTCCCTGCAGCCAGAGAGAATGGCTGTAGTGCTGGGCCAGGAGATGGGCAGCCCGTGTGCTCAGCTAACGCCCTGCGAAGAGAGGGTACCAGCTAAGTGCCCTGGGTGCATTGGGCATGGCACTGGCTGATTTAGAGCCAAGCCTGGACGCTGCAGAGAGGCCTGGAGCCAGGCCGGTGCAATTCCCTCTGTACCCCAATTGGGTACAGAGGAGGTGACTGCAGGACGTATGTCCAGCACACAGTGGAAGGGGTAAGCCATTCATCAGGGGGTAACTGGAGGCCAGTGAGCTAGTGTCTGGGTCCCAGCATCGAGGTACCTTTACAAAGGACGCTATTGGGAAGACCCAAGGAGGGGCGGGAAGGGCCAGTCAGGAGAAGGGTGTCAGTGCTGGCTTGTTCCCAGAGCGCCATCCACTCCTGCTGCCCACCTCCCCTCAACCCCCAGTCCCAGAGAAGCTGGAGAACAGGTGGGGCAGAGTGGGTCCTAGTCTGCAGAGGGATGACTACACAGGAAAGTGAGGAGCCTGGTAGGCTGGTCCTGGAGCTGGGAGCTGGGACAGGGAGGATGGAGGCTGGTGACTGCTTGGTGCTTGGTGCGAGCATTCTCGGAGTTGAGGCTGGAAGCCTGAAGTCACAGCCTCACCATAGGATCTGCTGGCTGTCCTCCATGTCCACTTCTCATTTTCCCCAGCCTCTGTAACCAGTTATACCAATGAAGGCCCCCACAGTACATGGCTCCTGCTTCCCTGCCGGCTGCCACACCTCAGTTCCTAAACTGATCACTGTGAAGGACTGAAGGACTGGCCAGCCTAATCCAGGGCCCTGCTCTCGAAAGCCACTCTCTGTGGGGTAGGCCTCCACCCACCCCATTCCCCCAAGACATTGCCCAGAGACCCCATAATGGAGAGCCACTGATGGAAGGAGGAAAGAGCCCTGTTCTGCAGATGGAATGGAGGCCCCAGCCCACATGGCCTAGTGGGGCTGCAAACCCTGGCTGCCTTGGCTTTGCAGCCCCTCTTATCAGTGACTCAAAGGATCCTGAGGGAGCCAGCAGGAGGTGGGTAAAGCCCCCTAGAAAGGCCACCAGATTAGAAGCAGGACAAGAGAGTGGATGGGTGCAGTCAGCAGATGGGAATTGGGCGCAGAACTGAGTGGATCTCAGGCCACAGGTGTATCAGTCAGTTTGTACTGTGCTGTGTCACAGTAACAAACACCCCCAGAGTCTCCCTGGCTCCTAACATAGCTGCAGTTCTGCTGAGCAACCTTGACAAGGACCGCATGAGCTAGTTCCTGGGCATATGCTGCAGCTGGCCAGCACTAGTCAACACGGACTGTGTGTGGGTTGCTAGAAGGTTCAGAGTGTGACCAGGGCAGAGGTCCATGCCAGGAGTGTCCCAGAAAAAATTGTATTTTAGAAGTCAGTCGTGGTGGCTGAGGCCAGCCTCAACCCTGCTTCAAAGTGAGCAGTTGGCTTGCCAGGGGATGGCAGTGTGACATCACACCAGGACAGCAGTGACAGCTGGCCTTGGGCTGGGGACAGTGACTAGTCCCTTCATAGTTGCTGCCAACAGAGGTCTGCCAGATGGTTGAGCAGGCCCTTATTGAGCACCACTGTATGCTGAAACAAACTGCAGCTTCCTGGATTAAGCAGTCTGCTAGCATACACTAAGCCCTGGGTTCGACCCCAGCATACACAGACATCTGTCATCCCAGCATTAGTGGGGTAGACACAGGAGACTCAGGAGTTCAAGGTCAGCCTCATCCACTTGACAAGGTTGATGCCAGTGTGGAGTACATGAAATCGTGTCTCAAAAAATAATACTAAGGCTGGGCATGGTGCGCACTTTTAATTCTTGCAATAGGGAGGCAGAGACACACAAATGAGGATTTGGTGGCCAGTCCTGTCCGGGGCCACCAGGAGGGGACAGGAGAGATGACAGTGGAGCTCAGCTCAAGGCTGGAGAAGATCCTGGAAGACCTTCAGGCTGTGTGCAAGCTTTGGGGTCACTGGGTCCAGTGTCAGGCCAGAGCTCAGGCGTCCCTAAGGCCTGACCTCTCCTCCCCAGGACCGCCTTCAACAACAACGTCAGCGTGGCCTATGAGTGCCTGAGCGCAAGTGGACGCAAGAAGAAGCCAGGGCTGGATGGGCGCACATATAGTGAGCTGCTGAAACGGGTCTGCAGAGACGGGGGAGCCCCAGAGGAGGTGGTGGCACCCCTGCTGCGCAAGATCCAGTGCCGGGACCACGAGGCCGTGCCGCTGGGCGTCTTCAGAGCCGGCATGCTGTCCTGCTTCGTGTTGCTGGAGTTTGTGGCCAGGGCCGGGGCCCTGTTCCAGCTCCTAGAAGACCCGAGTCTAGCCATGGCTGACCGCCGTCTGGGCCAAGCCGTACTGGATACCCTTGAGGGAGCCCTGGGCCCGGGGGACCAGGCCTCTGCACCCACACACTATCTGGAGGCTGGCTCCCGCCTGGGTCCTGACAACCTGGCACGCGCCCTGGACAGGGCAGTGTCCGGACGGAGGCCCAGCTCACCCATGGCCAGGGAGGAGTTTCTTGAAAAGGCCGCAGCACTCTTCATTGCCAAGGTCAAGCCGGTGGGCTGACTGCAGCGTGCACTAAACCAGCACTCCAGGGCGGAATGGACTTGGGTCAGGAATGGGGTGTCCTGGCATGCAGGAGGGGACCCCACCAAGGAACTGGGCCCACATGACCTCCACTGGCACTCAGAACACACTGTACATACACACGGGCCCACCTCGCAAAAATAAAATTGTTACAAAGGACTGCCTGGCAGCATATGCAGTGCCCTGTCCATTCCCACAGGTGCCACTTAGAACCTCAGGACGCTCAGGAACACCTAAAAGAGGGGGAACACCCAGAAGAGGGGGAACAGCCCTACCACTCCTAGCATCTCCCAGGTTGCAGACTCCTGTGTTGTCCAGAATCCTGGACCCACCAACCCCTGAGCCACACCCCCTCACTGGGGATCCTAGGCTGTCACTCTACCTGAGCCACGCCCCCAGCCCCTCACTGGGGATTCTAGGCTGTCACTCTACCTGGGCCACGCCCCCAGCCCCTCACTGGGGATTCTAGGCTGTCACTCTACCCTGAGCCACGCCCCCAGCTCCTCACTGGGGATTCTAGGCTGTCACTCTACCTGAGCCCCGCCCCCAGCCCCTCACTGGGGATTCTAGGCAGGGTGTCTACCTGTGAGCCACCTTCCCCAGATTTTTTATTGTCAATTCATTTTAAAATGTTTTATAAATGTATTGCCTTCCTGTATGTAAGCACACAATGCCCAATTGAGGCTAGATGATGATGTTAAAGTTATAGATAGTTGTTAGCCACTCTATGGGTTCTGGGCACCAAACCTGGCTCTTAACCACTGAGCCAGCTCTCCAGTCCCACCCTCCAGATCTTTACTTTTTTTTTTTTTTTTAATGTGTATGAATGTACTGTCTGCATGTAGATCTGTGCACCCGTGTCGTGCAATGCCGTGGAGGTCAGAAGAGGGAGTCGGATTCCCCTGGAACTGGAGTAAAAGATGGTTCTCTGCCGCCATGTGGGTGCTGGGATTGAACCCGGGTTCTCTGCAAGAGCAGTCGGCGCTCTTAACCGCTAGACCATCTCTCCAGCCCCAGAGATCTTTACTTTTTATAACATTGTCTTTGTTTAGTTTTGGGTGGAGGGTGGTTTTTGTCAGTTTCCCTGCAGCCCCACCTGGCCTAGAGCTCACTTTGGAGCTGAGGACAGAGCCATCTCCCCAGCCCTTCGCTCATTTTGAGACAGGGTGTCCCTAAGCTGCTCGGGCGGCTGGAACTCATGGGTGCCCCTACCGCAGCCTTCCCAGCTGCTCGGGGGGTCTCCCTAAGCTGCTCGGGCGGCTGGAACTCATGGGTGCACCTACCGCAGCCTTCCCAGCTGCTCGGGGGTCTCCCTAAGCTGCTCGGGCAGCTGGAACTCATGGGTGCCCCTACCGCAGCCTTCCCAGCTGCTCGGGGGTCTCCCTAAGCTACACAGGCTGGCTGGAACTCATGGGTGCCCCTACTGCAGCCTTCCCAGCTGCTCGGGGGTCTCCCTAAGCTGCTCGGGCGGCTGGAACTCATGGGTGCCCCTACTGCAGCCTTCCCAGCTGCTCGGGGGTCTCCCTAAGCTGCTCGGGCGGCTGGAACTCATGGGTGCACCTACTGCAGCCTTCCCAGCTGCTCGGGGGTCTCCCTAAGCTGCACAGGCGGCTGGAACTCATGGGTGCACCTACCGCAGCCTTCCCAGCTGCTCGGGGGTCTCCCTAAGCTGCACAGGCTGGCTGGAACTCATGGGTGCCCCTACTGCAGCCTTCCCAGCTGCTTGGTTGCACTGCCATGCTCTGCTGGCTCTGGGCCTTTAACCCCACGTCTGCCTAGCCCCAGGCTCAGCATGTCTCCACTTCCACTCATTTCTGGGCATCCCGTGAGTGACATGTGCAGTCTTGGCCTGAATGTTTCTGCGCCTGGGTCTCACCTGCAGGGGGTGGGGGGGTCCCACCTCTTGCTCACTAAGCAAATGAGAGATTGGTGCCCTGTCTGTGAATGGTGCCCACGGCCATGTCACCAGAATTACAGGAACCCAGCTCCCCGGATTCCCGGTCTGTCCCCTCCCCCCTCTGCCCAGGCACACTGACATCTGGACACCCCAGGTCACCCTCCACCCCAGGGCCTTGCCACGGTGTTCCACTTCCTGTGACACTCACTGTTCCTCCAAGCTCCAATCTTCTGTCCACTCTGGTCAGTTCAAAGGTGATCTGAGATGCTGCCTTGCCCCTGTCCACAGGGTCCTCCTGCTGCACCCTGGGTCCCTGTCTCCTCGAGTTCATTGTCTTAATGGTTTATTTTTCTGTGTATCTGGCTTCTAGTCTTCTCGGCCCAAGGCCCCAGGTGACAGAAGACAAAGAACTTCATTCCTTCCGAGTGGCGAGGTAAAGGCCAGGCTTTGTTTCCTCTATCACAGCACTGCAGGCCAACCAACCCGGCTGGTCCTTCCCTGCATCCCTTGGCTTGTGGCCCCTTCCTCTTCAGGTCAGGCCGCTCAGCATCTCCCATCTCTGCGCCTCACCTTCCAGTCCCCTCTGTGTGTTTTACATACTCTGTCTGGAGCTGCATGCCCTGGGAAAGAAGACCCAGCCGTCTTCGAAGGTATCTTCTCTGAACAGAGTTGGCCAGGAGGCCTCCTCACAGTCCCTCTCCCCAGCCCCTCCAGGAACCATGCCAGGTACCCAGACGGAACACTACCAGGTTCGTTTCTGTTAACATCACAGGGCTCCATTTTTTTTTTTAATTTTTTTTTTTTTTTTTTTTTTTAATTTTTTTTTTTTTTTGTGTATGTAGAATGTATTGACTGGTTCACCCAGTGTCGTTGCACGCCGGGAGTCAGAAGAGGGTCTCCGGATTTCCCGGGAAACTGGAGTTCTCCGGAATTGGAGTTCAGACGGTCTTAGCCGCCATGTGGGTGCTGGGGCCGAACCCGGGTCCTCATGCAAGAGCGCGCGGTGCTCTTAACCGCAGGCTATCTCCACAGGGCTCCATTTTAAGATTTTTACCTTTGTTTATAGCAGGCAGGTTCTCACATGTCCCAGGCTGCCTCCGACACTTTACACAGATGCAGATGGCCGTGAACTCCGAGTCCTCCTGTCTCCCCCTCTGCATATGCTGGGGCATAATCTCAGCACGCAGGAGGCACAGGCAGGGGGATCTCTGTGAGTTCAAGGCCAGTCTGGTCTACATAGTGAGTTCCAGGATATCTGGGACTACAGGGAGACCCTGCCTCAAAAAGAAAAAAAAAAGAGAGAGAGAGAACCCAGAGCTTTATGCACACTAGATAAGTGCCCCAACTACAAGCATGCAAGCACTCTGCCAACTAAGCTGTAAGTACTCTCCCACCTGAGCTACAAGCACTGTGCTGATTGAGCTATAAGCACTCTGCCATCTAAACGATCTGTCCACTGAGCTGTAAGCACTCTCCTAAATGAGCTACACTCTGCCCACTGAGCAATAAGCACTCTGTCCACTGAACCACAGTCTCAGCAAGAGTTTTCCATATCATCTCCCCTCCTACTTACAGATAAACAGAAACTTTACTTGTCAAGAAAGAAGAGAGGAGTGAGGAGGAAGGTAGCGGGAGGAGATGGGGAGGGGGGGAGAGGAGAGGGGGTGCGAGAGAGAGGGTAGCGAGAGAGACATGATGAGGGAGCCTAGAGGGTATAGGCATAGAGCGAGGGGAGGACCAGAGAGAGAGAGTGACCCCCTCCTCCCCCCCCCCCCCCCGAGAGAAGAAGAGGAAAGAAATTGTGAATTGGGAGCAGCCGGTCTCTGTTTCAGGCGAATTAATTCTGCTCTTTTCACGTTGCGTGTTGCACATTATTAATCCACATCGGCAGAAGATCAGGAGGCTGAAGCATGGATGGCATCTCCCTGAAGCCAGCCACCTACCTAGATATCAGAGTTCCGGCCAGCAGAGGCTATAGGAGACCATCCCTGTCTCATAAAAGAAAAAGAAAACAATATTAACCAAAGCCAGCTCTCAGCATCTTGTGCCTTCTGAGGGGGTGCAGAGCCTCGCAGAGCATCAAAGCTGCTCAGGGTCTAAAGTGTTCCTGTTGTTCGCACCCCAAGGTCCCCAGCTCTCTTCACATAAAATGTCCAGGGCTGGGACTCATGACCACAGCCCCATGCTTGCTGTGGGGGTGGATGTTTGGTTTTGTTTTGGTGTTGGTTTTTTTTTGTTTGTTAGGTTGGTGTATGTTTTTTTTTGGTGTTTCCCCGCACCTTGGGGTCTCGGGAGCCAGAAGACTCTGGTTGGATGGCCCCTTGCTGTGGGGAGCCCTGATTGGATGGCCAGTCTCTGTAGCTGGGATCAGTTCAAGTCAGGTGAGCCCAGATGCCCGGACACCCTGGCACAAGCAGCTCTGGAGAAGCCCAAGGGAGACTAGAAAAGTGTAAAAAACAGGGATGTGGTATAACACAACAACAAAAAAAAAAAAAAAAACACCACTAGCTACAATAGCACTAGGTCTCCGTTCACCCCCCGGCCCCACCCCCTCACCAATGTCATCTCCTCCATTCCCCCCTTCTCCCCACTAGGGCTTCCAGGATGTCCACCCTTGGGAAGGGGACCCTGGACCTAAGTGCAGGATCAACATACCCTGACACGATTCACAAGGGGAAGACCAGGACTGGGGACTCTCAAATGACAGCCTTCTGGCCCAGGGCGCCCCCGATGGGAGAAAAGTCAAGGCTTGGTTAGTGCTGGACAGCACATGAAGTGGCCGCTGGGCCCTGGCCTTCCCCATACAGCCCCAGCTTTGTCATTTGTTTCCCTATGCCCAGACAGTTTCTCTGTCTGTCCCCAGCCAGGACACAGGACACAGCTTCTCATGACCAGATGTTGCAGCACCTGCAGGACGAAGCCGTCCTCACCCCACCCCACTGTTGATGCAGTTGTGGCCACAAGTGTCACACCCACCCTCCAGGAGGGCTTGACTATGCTACCACTCCAACACTTACGACAAAATGGCCAGCAAGGCATGTGGATGTTTGAGGTTGGAGAGCTGCTCAGTGGGTGGGACTCCACATGAGGTTTCCCTCCCAGACCCACATGGCAGGTAACAACCACCCCCCATGTGGTGTACTTAAATGCTTAAGCCAGCTGAGGGGCTGGAGAGATGGCCTAGCGAGTTTAAAGTGCAGACTGCTCATTGCAGAGGACCCGCTCCGATCCCCAGCACCCACATGGCGGCCGAGAACCGGCTGAAAATCCCATGTTCCAGGAGAACTCCAGTGCCAGGGAAGCCNAGAACTAAAGAGGGAAAATGAAAAACTCAAAAAGGACCTAGAGGGATACAATGACAAACATCAGAAAGAACTAAAGGAACAGATTGACAAACTCCAGAAAGAACTAGAAGGAGAAAAAAATAAAGAATACAGAGAACTAAAGAGAGAGAGAGAGAGAGAGAGAGAGAGAGAGAGAGAGAGAGAGAGAGAGAAAGAAATGTGAATTGGAGAGCCGGCTCTGAGGTCAGGAATTAATGGCTGCTCTTGGCCAGGCGTGGTTGCACATGATTTAATCCCAGCACTCGGAGGCAGAAGCAGGTGGATCTCTGTAAGATCAAGTCCAGCCTAGTCTAGATATCAAGTTCCAGGCCAGCAGAGGCTATAGAGAATCCCTGTCTCATAAAAGAAAAAGAAACAATATTAACCAAAGCCAGCTCTCAGCATCTTGTGCCTTCTGAGGGGGTGCAGAGCCTCGCAGAGCATCAAAGCTGCTCAGGGTCTAAAGTGTTCCTGTTGTTCGCACCCCAAGGTCCCCAGCTCTCTTCACATAAAATGTCCAGGGCTGGGACTCATGACCACAGCCCCATGCTTGCTGTGGGGCTTTCCCCGCACCTTGGGGTCTCGGGAGCCAGAAGACTCTGGTTGGATGGCCCCTTGCTGTGGGGAGCCCTGATTGGATGGCCAGTCTCTGTAGCTGGGATCAGTTCAAGTCAGGTGAGCCCAGATGCCCGGCACACCCTGGAGCAGGGTCTGCTGGGTCAGGCCCCAGTGAGCCAAGTGGTGGGACAGAATTCAGGTATGTCCTCTGCCCACTAGGGCTTCCAGGATGTCCACCCTTGGGAAGGGGACCCATGACTAAGTGCAGGATCAACATCCCTGACACGATCACAAGGGGAAGACCAGACTGGGGACTCTCAAATGACAGCCTTCTGGCCCAGGGCGCCCCCGATGGGAGAAAAGTCAAGGCTTGGTTAGTGCTGGACAGCACATGAAGTGGCCGCTGGGCCCTGGCCTTCCCCATACAGCCCCAGCTTTGTCATTTGTTTCCCTATGCCCAGACAGTTTCTCTGTCTGTCCCCAGCCAGGACACAGGACACAGCTTCTCATGACCAGATGTTGCAGCACCTGCAGGACGAAGCCGTCCTCACCCCACCCCACTGTTGATGCAGTTGTGGCCACAAGTGTCACACCCACCCTCCAGGAGGGCTTGACTATGCTACCACTCCAACACTTACGACAAAATGGCCAGCAAGGCATGTGGATGTTGAGGTTGGAGAGCTGGCTCAGTGGGTGAGAGCACATGAGTTCCCTTCCCAGCACCCACATGGCAGGTAACAACCACCCCCATGTGGTGTACTTAAATGCAGCTGAGGGGCTGGAGAGATGGCCTAGCGGTTAAGAGTGCCGACTGCTCTTGCAGAGGACCCGCGTTCGATCCCCAGCACCCACATGGCGGCCGAGAACCGTCTGAAACTCCAATTCCAGGAGAACTCCAGTTCCAGGGGAATCCAACACCCTCTTCTGACTTCCGCAGCATTGCATGACACGGATGCACAGACTTGCATGCAGACAGTACATTCGTACACATACAGAAATAAAAAAAAATTTTATTTAAAAAAATAAAAAATAAATGCAGCTGAAACTCATACTCATAAAATAAAAATAAAGCCGGGAGTGATGGCACACGCCATTTATCCCAGCACTTGGGAGGCAGAAGCAGGCAGATCTCTGTGAGTTCAAGGCCAGCCTAGTCTACAGAGAATTCCAGGCCAGCTGGGGCTACAGGGAAACCCTGTCTCAAAAAGCTTTATAAAATAAAAATAAACAGATAAAGAATTTTTTAATGCTTATTTGGGGTTTGTTGTTGTTGTTGTTGTTGTTTGGTCTTTTGGAGACAGGGTCTCCCTGTAGCCCCAGCTGTCCTGGAACTTGCTCTGTAGACCAGGCTGGCCTTGAACTCACAAAGATCCGCCTGCCTCTGCCTCCAGAGTGCTAGGATTAAATGCGTGCGCCACCACGCCCGGCTTTTTTTTTTTTTTTTTCTGTATGTGTATGAATGTACTGTCTGCATGCAAGTTTGTGCACCCGTGTCGTGCAATGCCGCGGAGGTCAGAAGAGGGTTGGATTTCCCCTGGGACTGGATTTCTCCTGGAGTTGCGTTTTTAGACGGTTCTCGGCCGCCAATGTGGGTGCTGGGATCGAACCTGGGTCTCTGTAATTCGGCGCTCTTAACCGCTAGGCCATCTTCAGCCCAGGCTTTGTTAATATGTCAGCCTTAGGGGGGCGTCGGATTCACTGAAACTGGAGTTAAAAATGGTTCTTAGCCGCCATGTGGTTGGCTGGGGATCGAACCCAGGCATCTGCAAGAGCAGAGTCGGTTGCTCTTAACCATTGGCCCATCTCTCCAGCCCCCCCCCTTTTTTTTTCATAGTAAAGAATTTTTTTTTTTTGTCTTTTTTCGAGACAGGGTCTCCCTGTTGCCCCAGCTGTCCTGGAACTCACTCTGTAGACCAGGCTGGCCTTGAACTCACAAAGATCCGCCTGCCTCTGCCTCCCAAGTGCTAGGATTAAAGGCGTGCGCCACCACGCCCGGCTGAGATAAATAATTTTTTAAAGAGTATTGGCCTGATGCTCTTGCAGAGGACCCGGGTTTGATCCCAGCACCCACATGGCGGCTAAGAACCGTCTGTAACTCCAATTCCAGGAGAACTCCAGTTCCAGGGGAATCCGAAACCCTCTTCTGACCTCCGCGGCATTGCACGACACGGGTGCACAAACTTGCATGCAGACAGTACATTCATACACATACAAAAATAAATAAAATAAAATAAAATAAAAATAATAATGCTTTTTTTAAAAAAAGAAAGTTGATATTTAAAAAAAAAGTATTGGCCATGTATGGTGGCGTACGCCTTTAGCCCTAGAACTCGGGTAGCAGAGGCAGGCAGATCTGTGCGAGTTCCAGGCCAGCCTGGTCTACATACTGAGTTCCAGGCTAGCTGGGGCTACAGGGAGACCCTGTCTCAAAAAGACCAAAAAAAAAAAAGAGTAGAGTATTGATGTCCTGCTGCGACTCAGCAGGTCAGCGATCAGACATGATCAAGTTTTCAGCTGGGAACCAACAATCTCAGGGCCGTTGCTTGGCTGTTTCTGCTCCTGTCAGACCAATTCCCTCCGGCCACGCCTCCCAGCAGCATTCCGGTCTGAGGACTCGGGTAGAGACAGAAGTCATCCTGACGAGAAGGTACAACCTCCAAATTCTCAAGCTGCTGGCTCTGCCTGCCCTTCCCTCTCAGACGGAGAGTAACTCTGCTCTGCAGGTCCAGCCCCCAAACCACGCCCCATCTTCTCCCCACCCTAAGCCACGCCCCCTCCGGAAACGTCACAAAAAAGGCCCCCAAAGCCTCGGCCGGCTAGCTGCCCTGCTCAGCCCAGTCCTGCCCGCCACCCCGCAGGCAGGAATCCGCTTACCTCTTCCCGCCGGAGGTGACAACAGCCTCCGGCGAGTGGGAAACGCTAAGCGCCTGCGCGGCAGGGCGTCGGGAGACTACACTTCCCGGCGTGCCCCGCGGGCGCGCAAGAACCTTCCGGTTCCAGTGGAAGCGTCGCGCAGGCGCATTCGAGACCCGGCAGTGGCGCGCGGGCGCATTTCCGGTCCGTCCCCGGGGGCGCGCAGGCGTATTCGAGGTCCGGGGGTGGTACGCAGGCGTCTTCAAAGCTCGAAAGCACTGCGCAGGCGCAGTCGAGGCCCGGCGGCGGCACGCAGGCGCACTCGGCGCGGGCCGGGCCGGGCCGCAGCGAGCGCCGGGCGGGCGGCGGCGCTAGAGCTAGTGGAGCCTCCGGGGGCCCCGGGCGGCGGCGGCGGAGGGGGCGGCGGAGGGGGCGGCGGAGGGGGCGGCGGAGGGGGCGGCGGAGGGGGCGGCGGAGGGGGCGGCGGAGGGGGCGGCGGAGGGGGCGGCGGAGGGGGCGGCGGAGGGGGCGGCGGAGGGGGCGGCGGAGGGGGCGGCGGCAGCGCAGAGGAGGAAGGCGGCGGCTCTCCCCCGGCCAGCGCGCGGCCCGGCCCGTCCCGCGAGATCGCGCCCGCCCTGCGGCGCGGCCCGGCCCCGGGTCCCTCCACCGCCGCCGCCGCCGCCATGGCCCGGCCGCTGGTGCCCAGCTCACAGAAGGCGCTGTTGCTGGAGCTGAAGGGGCTGCAGGAGGAGCCGGTGGAGGGCTTCCGTGTGACGTTGGTGGACGAGGGTGACCTGTACAACTGGGAGGTGGCCATCTTCGGGCCCCCCAATACCTACTATGAGGGTGGCTACTTCAAGGTAGGCTGGCCTCAGTTTCCCCTCTGTTCCGTGGCCCCGCCCCTCCCTGTTTTGTTGGGCGCGTGCTGACGTCACCCTGGGGAAGGGTCTCAAGGGAAGGGGGTCTCAGAGCGAGCCTGTCGCAGGAAAGGGCTGTCTCCTATCCCGGAAGACAGGACCACGGAGTGAGCAGGTCCCGGGAACGGAGCTATCCTTCACCCCAAGACAAGCGGACCCCAAGGCGAGCACGTTACAGGGAAAGGGTGTCTCCCACCCCAAGACAAAGGAACCTCAGATCGAGTGTGTCACAGGAAAGGGCTGGCCCCCAGCCCAGGCCACGGTTTCCGAGTCATTTTGTCCCAGGGAAGGGGTGTCTTACACCCCTGGACACGAGCTCTTCAGTGGCAGCTGCTGGCCGGCATGTCCCCAAGAGAGAGACGTGCAGCCTGGACTGCCACCTGCTCGGGTTCCAGCGGAGGCCCGCGGGGCGTTGGCAGCTGCGCCTCCCTGGACAGCAGCCACCTCTGCCCTGCCAGGCTTTATGTAACTGGGACAGTAGGGGTGGGGCCCAGCCGCGAGTCCTGATCCCGCAGCCACACTCGGGGCTTCTGCCCAGAGTCCTGGGCAGGGGGTCGTCTGACCGCCCCAGCCAGCCTTCCTCAGGTCCTTGGAGCAGGTGGCCCTCTTGGGGGAAGGAGGGGGAGACTCAGCTTCTGCCCTCTGGTGGCTTAAAGCCAGATGCACCACATATTTTTGTTGGGAGCTGGAAGCCAGGAGCCTGGAACTGTCCCCACACAGTGTCTGTCCCCCATGTCAGGGTTGTCTGTCACACTCAGTGCTGTGGACTAGAACAGGCAGGGTGGCAGAGTCTTGTGCAGTGCTAGAGGGACAAGGGGGTATGCATAAACATAAACCCAAGCCAGCCCAGGCCCATGGGTGGGGCTGCACTGATGTCTCTGCCCAGTAACTAGAAAAGAAGCCTTCCTCCCCGGGTGGTTCTAGAGCTACAGAAGAGAGGGTAGTAGTGGTAGGCGTGGATGGGTGCTCTTGTCTCTCACCTGCTGGGCAGTTAGCACCCCACCCCATTTTGTGTGTGGGAGCTGACTAGGAGCAGGAGGGTGTCCCAGGAGTGCGGACAGCTGAGTCCCCCAGGACTACAGACGGGACCCCATCTGGAAGGAAAGTCTCCAGTCTGGCTGCTGCCAACCCACAGAGGGCTGGGCAGAGCCAAGGGCAGGCTTGAGTCTAGAGGTGTCTGGCATGAACCCTGCAAGATGTCAGTCAGGAAGCCGGCATCGTCTTCGGTTGGGTGTCTCAAACACTGGGAGCCTCTCTGAGGGGGTTAAGAGGTGCTCAGGGTGTCCTCCAAGGCCCAGCCTCACTTCTTCCTGAGAGCCCCTCCACTCTCCACTCCGCAGCCAAGGACTGGAATGCATTTAGGCGAGGTGCATGCCCCTCGTTGGGACTCCATGACTTTCTGGGGGTCCAGACTTGGGAAGCAAACACTGGGTCTGGAGTACCTTGAAGTCTTGGGAAGGCACCAGACAGGTTCTCAAAGTCCACTTCCTGGCTAGCACTGAGGTCACAGGCCAGTTCCCCATAGTCCCCCTGTCCAGGGGATCCCCAGTATCTACCCTCAGCTTCACTCCCCAGGACAGGCAAACCTCATCCCTTGTGCAGAGGGTTTGGGGAACAGTGTCTCTGGGGGACAGGGGTCTGGGGCAGCCTAGCCAGATGGTGGCTCCATCCCCCTCTGTAGCCTTAAGAGGTGCTGGCTGGAGGTTTGAGTGACCAGGTCTCCCTGGGGGCATTGGTCTGCTGACTCATCATGCTGACCAGTAGACAACGGTGGACACCGTTCTGCCCTCCAGCAGCATAGACACCAAGCCCTGACAATGCGACCTTCGCTGTCTGTTTCCAGCTCTGTACCCCACTGCCCCGCTGGGCTGGACAGTGGCTAGCAGTGCTGGTCTGCTGGGCAGCCCATGGTAGACGCTTTTTCTTGTCCCCCCTGAGCATAGCCCCTGACAGCAGCACTCGGCAGGGCCTTGGGGTCCTGCAGGACAGCACCCATTGAGCCATCCTGATTTCTGCCACCCATAGGCCCGCCTCAAGTTCCCCATTGACTACCCATACTCACCACCAGCCTTCCGGTTCCTCACCAAGATGTGGCACCCGAACATCTACGAGGTGAGCCATGGTGCTGCCCTGCACACTGGCTGGCACGAGTGCATGCTTGCCCACACGTGTGCAGCCACAGGCAGTCCCACACACGCCTGCTCACCCCTTCCCCATTCCCTGTGTGGCCCCTGGCCGACTCGTGACTCTCCTGCAGACAGGGGACGTGTGCATCTCCATACTCCACCCTCCGGTTGACGACCCACAGAGCGGGGAGCTGCCCTCAGAGCGGTGGAACCCCACGCAGAACGTCAGGTGAGGCCGGAGTGCCCTGAGGACATGGGTGGAAAAATGGCGCAGTGCTGGGGTGCCTGTAAACAGCATCCCCCAGCCTGAGACAGCCTGCACCCCAGTCCCTCCTTTCCCTTCTGGGGTGGGCTGCTCACACATGGCCTCACTGTGGCCTCTAGCACTCGGGGACAGTGGCCAGAACTCAGCCGGCTCTGCTCTACAGGACCATCCTCCTGAGTGTCATTTCCCTGCTAAACGAGCCCAACACGTTCTCACCCGCTAACGTGGATGCCTCAGTGATGTACCGGAAGTGGAAGGAGAGCAAGGGAAGGGATCGAGAGTATGCGGACATCATCCGGTGAGACGCCCAGCCGCCCGGCCTTGGAAACAAGGGGCTGCCAGCACTATACTGTGTGTAAGAGTGCCACTTGTCTCATGAACGTGACAGCGTGCACCAAACATGGGCAGGACACAGACTCCACTCAGCCTGGCTTTGTCCTCTCTGTACCCTAGAACAGCTGCTCCTCATGCTTTATTGTGGTGGCCACCGTGTCATGGTAGTTGTAGTCCTGTATCTCTGTAGGGTATGCCAAGGCTGGCCTGGAACTCAATCTGTAGCCAAGGCTGGCCCTAATTCTGCCTTTATCGCTTTTTGGTGCCTGACACAGGCATCTTTTATACCTCATGCCTGGCCCTCATCCTTCCCGGCACTGACCCAGGAGGACAGGTGCCCATCTGCACACATGGTGACCGGATGCTGACAGAGAGCTGAGCAAGCTATGGCCACAGACACATGGTGCAGACACAGGCCTGACGCAGCCTGCCATGCAGAAGACAGGCCAGATTTCGTCTTATTGGGCAACACAGTTCACTGGCTGGTGCCAACTGGTACTAGTCAGTGCTAGTCAGTACTGGCCAGTGCTGGAGGCCCCAGGTTCATCCTTCCTCCAAGCAGGTGCATCTGTTTCCAACTGTGGCATACACCACTTCATGGGAGTAGGGATACACTTAGGCAGATGAGACTCCTTCCTGCACGGGAGGGGTAGCCCAGCTGTCGTACATCAGGGCAGCACAGGGCAGCCCGGCCTCTTGAGGCTTAGCACGCACAGCTCCCTGTTCTCTCTCTGCCTCCCACTGTTTTCTCTGCTTTTTAAAGTTATTTTAGTCTCTCTCTATCAGTTTTTTTTCTGTGTGCAGGTAAGTGCATTTATGCATGCAGAGCCCATGGAGGCCAGAAGAGGGTGTCCTGTCTCCTGAAACAAGTTATGGAGAGCTGTGTTAGCCACTGTGCGTGCTAGGCCTTGTGCAGGAGCAGCCAGTGCTCTGAACCTCTGAGCCAGCTCTCTAGCCCTTCTTTCTGCTTTTTCTTTTGGGGGGGGGGTTCTTTTTGAGACAGGGTCTCCCTGTAGCTCTGGCTGTCCTGGAACTCATTATGTAGAAGAGGCTGGCCTTGAACTCAGAAAGATCTGCCTGCGTCTGCCTCCCAAGTGCTAGGATTAAAGGCGTGCGCCACCACGCCCGCTTTCTCTCTCTTTTTTTGCGGTAGGGCCTCAAGCAGCCCGGGCTGGCGTGGAATGAGCTCTTGGCTCCAAGCGGTCAGGCTGCGTGGGCTGGGGGGTTTCTAGGTGGTCCCTTGCTGTTGCCATGGATGGGGACAGCAGGAGCAGCTCTCCTACAGCAGACCCTGCCACTGAGAAAAGCAGTGCCCTGACTTCACTTCTGGCCTGTTTTTTAATTTAATTTTTATTTCTTCAAGACAGGGTCTCCCTGTAGTCCTTGCTGGCCTGGAACTCATTATGTAGACTAGGCTGGCATCAGTCTCACAGAGATCCACCTGCAATTAAAGCCATGGGCCACCACACCTAGTTGTGGCCTTTTTTTGTTGTTGTTATGTTTTCTTTTATATGTTATATGTGTGATGGACTCCAGTGTTTTAAGCTAAAGACTGTCATGGACACAAGGCACTTTGTCAAGCTGACACTGCCCTGCACCCAGGCACCCTGAGGGACTGGCACAAACTTCACCTGGATCCTGGTGCCTTGGGAGGCCGTGGGTCTGGCCAGCACTGCAAGTTCCTGCCACATGTGATAGCTCTTGGCACTGTTGTCTTTAGCTGCTCCCAGCTGTGTCCCTGTCCCAAAGCAGGCAGAAGCCTGGGCTATTTTTACCCCTCTGAACCCTGGGAGCTATGTGGAGTCTGCAGGACACGCCTATTCCTGTAACTTCCTCAGATCATGTGTCTGGGCCACACATCCCTGTGTCCCTGCCTGGTGGAACCATGGGGAGTGCTGGACAGCTCCCCTGGACTGCAGGATGGCTCCCGTGGACTGCAGGACGGTTCCCGTGGACTGCAGGACGGCTCCCCTTGGACTGCAGGACGGCTCCCCTTGGACTGCAGGACGGCTCCCCTGGACTGCAGGACGGCTCCCCTGGACTGCAGGACGGTTCCCCCTGGACTGCAGGACGGCTCCCCTGGGCTGCAGGACGGCTCCCCTGGACTGCAGGGACTTGGACAGAGACACATGCCCACCCTGGTTGGCACCTGCCTCCTCAGAACCTGCAGAAAGGGCCAGTGAAGATGGCATAGGTGTTGCTGAGCTCTGCCAGCTCTTCCCCATGGGTCTCTGGGCTCTTTGGGGAACCCAAGACCACCGTCTGCTCAGCTCATCCACGGGTGGGCCGCAGTACCTTCACCCCCAGACCCTGGCCTAGGCAGCTTGTCACCTGGCAAGTCAGGTGCCCAAGGGCCTATCCCTATTTTGGTTTCTTGATACTTCCCACCCCCCTGCCTAGGGGGAAGCCCCCTGCTCTGTGTGGGTGCACTGTGGAGATAAGGTGACCCAGGTCCCCACACTTCCCGCTTAAGGACCTCTGCTGCAGGCCTGCCCATGGGCCCCAGACCCAACTTACCTGACTGAGCACCTAGAGACTGCAGTGGGGACCTTACTTTTGTGTGGTATGTGCTGTGGGTGCCCGTCCTCGTGCATGTAGGTGCTCAGAGCTGGGACAGTCCTGTTCTGTCAGCTCCCACCATGTCCCCTTAAGACACTGCTGCCCTCAACCTGCAGCCAGGCCGCTCGCCGCTCGCCGCTCCAGGGAGCCCACTTCTAGCTCCGTGCAGCCTGGGTGCCTGTCATTTCTATGGGTGCCCCATCCTCACAGTACTCTGGAACTTCACACTTTACCCACTGTGCCCTCTGCTTTTGTTTTCAGACAGGTGTCACTACATAGTCTAGGCTGGCCTGGGTTTCACAGCCATTCCTGTCTCTGTCTCCAAGCCAGGCGCCAAGTGACAGACCAGTGCCCTGCTGTCTTGGAGCTAATCCCATAACCTGAGGGTGGGAGGGCTGGTTGAGTGGCTCTACTGCCCCGTCCTCTGTTCTGCCTATTGTCCCTTGTGTCCCATCTGGGTCCCTGTGAGTCTGACCACACCCTCACCCACCCTGTTCCCCCAGGAAGCAGGTCCTGGGGACCAAGGTGGACGCAGAGCGCGATGGTGTCAAGGTGCCCACCACGCTGGCAGAGTACTGCGTGCAAACCAAGGCGCCAGCGCCCGATGAGGGCTCAGACCTCTTCTACGACGACTACTATGAGGACGGTGAGGTGGAGGAGGCTGACAGCTGCTTTGGGGATGATGATGACTCGGGCACTGAGGAGTCCTGACGCGCCCCCTGAAATAAACTTACAAATTTTACCTCAGCAGGACCCGTGTGGGCCTCAGGTGACACTACCTCACTCGAGGTCCCGGCAGTGTCCATAGTCTCCTTGCTTGTGTCCCAGTGGGTTTAACTTGGCTTCGGGGTGCCATGGGTGGGGACCTGGGACCTGAGGCCATCTGCATTGTTTCTTCTCTGCTTTGGTGTGTGTGAAACCTAAATAAAGTGGCTTTGTGAAAAGCTGGGGAGAGGTGGCCAGGACACCGAGCCACTGCACACCAAGGCCAGCTTGGCACGCAGAGGTGTAACTTCAGTTCCTTTATCTTCAGCAGCTCCAGGTCTCCGGGGGCTTGGCTTGGGTCTGGGTCTGGAGGCACCCCACCCTGACCCCTGCTGCCTTTACATCCTGCCTGTGCCACTCCAGCACCCTCAGGCCTGGCATCAGGGTGCCCTGGTAGGCAGAAGCTTTCCTGGCAGGCATTGCACTCCAGACATCCCTAACCAGTCCCAGTGGCAGCCTGGGTGGACCCCCCCAAGACGCACTGACTATAGCTTCCCGCACGTCTCTGTGGTGATCCAGGCTGCCCTGAGGTGACCACTGTCCACACTACACTGGATTTCTGGATGTTGGGGATGTGCTGTGTCCATCTGTCTCTACCTGCCTCTCGAGGACCTCCCCTGGATGGGGCTCACGTCACAACTGGATGGCAGCAAACCCCAACCATCCTCTTGCTCCCCTTGATAGGCCCAGCTTGTTCCTGCCACTGGGATCTGAACTCACGATTGTCCGCAAGAGCCTCCTGCTGCGCGTACGTATGCTAGTTCACCCGTGGTGTGCAGTGCCTGCAGAGGCCACAAGAGGGTGTCAGAGGGAACTGGAGTTGTCAGTGCTTGTTAGCTTGCTAGCTGCCGTATGCTGGCAGCTGAGCCCAGGTATTCTGTAAGAGCAGCCAGTGCTCTTAACCACTGAGACAGCTCTTCAGCTCCTACCTGTCCCCCTTTTTATTTTTTGGTGTTTTTGAGACAGGGTCTCCCTGTAGCCCCAGCTGGCCTGGAACTCATTACGTAGATCAGGTTGGTCTTGAACACAGAGATCTGCCTGCCTTTGCCAAGTGCTGAGATTAAAGGTGTGAGCCAGCACACCCCCTTTTTTGAAAAGTGATTTCACCAGGTATGGTGGCACATGCCTTTAATCCCAGCGAGAGGCAGAGACAGGTGGATCTCTGAGTTCAAAGCCAGCCTGGTCTACCAAGTGAGTTCCAAGCCAGCCTGGTCTACCAAGTGAGTTCCAAGCCAGCCTGGTCTACCAAGTGAGTTCCAAGCCAGCTGGGACTAAAGAGAGACCATGTCTCAAAAAGACCCAAAAAGAAAAAATGATTTTTATGTAACCCAGGCTGGGCCTGAATTCCTGAACCTTCTGCCTCCACCTTCAGAGTGCTGGGGTGACAGGAGTGTGCCATCTCACCCAGCTGACAAGGTGCACTGTGCAACTGCTGCACTCAACTACAGGAACCCCATCAACTGAGCTACAGTTCCAATCCCACTTTGATGCCAACCTCTTTCCAGTACTGGGACTCCTGCCAAATTCAGCATGCTGGAGGGCTAGCACCAGTCTTGCAGAGGAGTCCGTTCCCAGCACCCACATGGCAGCTAACAACTACCCCTAACTCCATTTCCAGGGAAACTGATGCCCTGTTCTGACCAACGTGGGCATTCCACACATGGTGCACTCACATACCGGCAAGATAGTCAAAATGTTTTAATTCTTAGAAATGGGTTGGGGGGGCGCCTAGAGAGATGGCCTAGCAGTTAAGAGTGCCAACTGCTCTTGCAGAGGATCCGGGTTCGATCCCCAGCACCCACATGGCGAACTCCAGTTCCAGGGGAATCTGACACCCTCTTCTGATCTCTGAGGCATTGCAAGACATGGTGCACAAACCTACATGCAGACAGTACATTCATACACATAAAAGAATAAAAAATCGCCGGGCATGGTGGCACACGCCTTTAATCCTAGCATTTGGGAGGCAGAGGCAGGTGGATCTTTGTGAGTTCAAGGCCAGCCTGGTCTGCAGACCTAGGGCTACAGGGAGATCCTGTCTCAAAAAGACTAAAATAAAATAAAATCTGGACAGGGAACAGCTGTATAGCAATTCAAATTCACTGCTTGCTTTTTTTTTTTTTTTTTTTTTTGGTGTTTTGGAGACAGGGTCTCCCTGTAGCCCCAGCTGTCCTGGAACTCACATTGTAGACCAGGCTGGCCTTGAACTCACAAAGATCCGCCTGCCTCTGCCTCCCAAGTGCTAGGATTAAAGGCGTGCGCCACCACGCCCGGCCCTCACTGCTTGCTTTTATTCAAAGCGAAATGGTGCCTGGCTGAGTATGTCCCTTCTTTTGAGATCTGATCTCTGACAGCTCAGTGTGGCCCACACAGCAGAGCCTGGCAGGGTGCAGGACAGGTGATACAGGGGACTTAAGTCCAGGTCTGTCAGTAAGGAGCCTCAGGGTGTTGGTGTGAGAGAGTCGCATTAGCCCTAACTGCCCAGGTCCCTCCCCAGTAGGCAACACATTTGAGACTCAATCATTGGAGGTCTTGGGGTGGCCCCCCACTCCCACCTCAAATGACCCCACTGCAGAAAGTGGGTTCCCACATGTGTCGGGTGACCTTACTGCTCCCCACTGTCTGTGCCGTGAGTACCGCACCTGCTCCTCACCACTTATGAGCTTGCATGTCCCCATCTCCACCAGTGTGGAATGCCAGGACTTTCTTCCTTCTGCATTGGAGACTGCGCAGATCCGTGGCTGACAGCTGATTGAGGTCTCAGGTACAGCAAAGTCTGCCTCCTTCCAACCAGGCCCTGTAACTAGGCAATCTGTGTGCCGCCAGAACCTACCAGAAGACAGCCCCCCAGTGCGCAGAACCAGCATAGCAAGGACGGGTCCCCAATACTGTCAGCCAGGAGAACCGGTGGCTGCTCTGGTACACGCCTGTCGTCCCAGCACCTGGGAGGCAGAGGCAGGTAGATCTTTGTGAGATTGAGGCCAGTCTGGTCTACATAGTTCTAGGCTAGCCAAAGCTACACAGAATTTGTAACAATAAATAAAATAGAAAACAAAGCAACAAAAAGATTTGTTGGCTCTTGTAACCTTAAAGGTCTGGGCAGCTAGCCTCAGGCATGTATTGATCAACGTGTTTACTTCAGGTTTTCCCAGACAGCCCCAAGGGTGGTCCCCCTGGAAGAGGTTGTTCTCTGTAGTTTGGGGAGAGTCTCCATCTGGGTAAAAGGGAGAATCAGAAGAGAACAGGAGAGGGGAAGACCTGCCCTGGATAGGAATGGAAGGATGTTGGTCCTCGATACAGTTGTTGTGGGACCTGGTTCAATGAAGTTAGTTCTGGGCCTGCATGACCTCTGAGAACCTGGGCCTCCGCAGCCTCACCTTCAACATCAGAGAAGCCATCCCACACCCCAGCTACAACCCCAACTATGAAAACACCCTGCATCACTCAGGATGGAAGGAGTGACCTGCCATAGGGCCTCACTGTCCGTCTGTCTCTGAAACTGGCCAAAATACCCATTTTGCTAGGGACTAACTGGTCAAGACAGATACCCAGCTGTGGACCTGCATGCATGTGTGATAACAGCTGCCTCTATGTCAGCCTCACCAACAGCATGATGTGCCTGAAAGCCACAGCCACTGGCCAAGTGCCATGGAAGTGGACACAGGCAGGGGAGGGGAGGGGACGTGGCTTGCAGGGTCCCTCCTCTACACACACACCCACACGAGCACCTCTGACAGACATAGAAGGTGACCTTCCCTCTGGAGGACTTCTGGTGTATGGGAACGGGTGGGTGGACTGGGTCCTGTCTTTTAGCCCCACGAATTCCATGGATGTGCTCAAGCTACTTCTTAGCTCCCCTATGGGCTCCAGATCAGAAAGGTCATTATTTGCTGGCCATCCCTGGCCTGATGCTTTGGATGATGGGACAAGGGGCAGCTTCCTCTTGTCCAGTAAATGCCAATGCATCTGTTCAATGTGCCTGGACTTCACCCACCGCTGCCTGCCTCTGGTTTGCCAGGTGGCAGGTGCTGGGAGCCATGTGGCCAGCAGGGGGTGTCTGCAGCCCAAAGGGCTCTATCACATGAAGTGGGGGATGGGAGGCCCAGAATGTCCCCAACTTCTGTTTTACTGACACCTAAACACACCCAGCTAAAGAATGTCCTCAACTTCTGTTTTACTGACACCTAAAGACACCCAGGTATGATACATGAGACCTTGTATCTATCTAGTTCTACAATCATCCATTATCCCAAAAGGAAGCTCATCAGGAGCAGCTGTGTGACTGGGAGGAGTGCACTGGTGCACGCCTTTAATTCCAGAGTTTGGGAGGCTGAGGTTGGTGGATCTCTGTGAGATCAAGCCAGGCCAGCCCTGCCAGAAAAAAAAACATCTCTCTGGCTGGAGAGATGGCCTTGCAGAGGACCCAGGTTTGATCCCCAGCACCCACATGGCGGCTGAGAACCCTCTGTAACTCCAATTCCAGGAGAACTCCAGTTCCAGGGAAATCCAACGCCTTCTTCTGACCTCTGCGGCATTGCACAACATGGGTGCATAAACCTACATGCAGACAATGCATTCATACAAATAAAAAAATTAAATATAAAATAAAGACCCACCTCTCTCTGTCCTAGCAACAGACGTGTTGTGTTTTGAGACCACGTCTCATGGTAAACTAGGCTGGTGCCCTCAGCTCTTGATCCACCTGCCTGCACCTCACAAGCACTGATGTGGCAGATACGCACTGGGCCGCCTGGTTTATGTGGTTGTGGATGAGAACCCAGGGCCTCTGCACACTAGGTGAGCACTCTAGCTTACTGAGCTACAGGCACTCTGATCTCTGATCTCTGTCCCTCAGCCCCAGCCCCACTGACTGTCAATCAAAGGGTTTTTCTGTCCCTAGGGCATCCTGGGTCATAACTGTAAGGTGGTAAGCCCACCTAAGTTGGGGATTCTTCCAGGAAGCCAACTGACTTAGAAGTTCCAAGAAAGTTGCTCCATATCCTACTGATATTGATCACCAGCCTCAGTTTATCTCAAGATGCTTCTACTGATCCCAGCCACAGATCAACCTACACCCATCCCCCTACCTTCCCACACCCATTGCATTGTAAGCCCACTTCCTTGTGCGCTTAGGTATAAAAACTGCCACTGGGACATTCTGCTTGCTGGTCATCCTAATCCTGGCACAGGCAGGCCAGCCACAGTCCCTGAAATAAACATTCTCATCAGAGTCCTGACATTTCCTCCCCTCTGCACCAAGTCTCCCCTCGAAATGAACCTAATATCTGGTGCCGTGAACTCGGGGAGGGTTCGAGACTGGCTGCTTTGGGTCAGGGCATGGCTGACAGACTCTGATCAGACCTGCTGCCAGGTACAAGCTCTGCACCACCATGGATCCAACTTCTTCCAAAAGGTACTGTTCTGTTACCTAAATCCTCTCCTTTCCCCCTCTCTCCAAGTCTCTCATGTCTCTGTCTCTCCCTCCCTGTCCTTCCAAGCCCAACCTCTCAGAGTCTCCTCCGGTCTCATGGCCTCACTAGGTCTGAGTCTTTCTCCTCTCTCTCTCTCTCTCTCTCTCTCTCTCTCTCTCTCTCTCTCTCTCTCTCTCTCTGTCTCCTTTCCTGCAGTGGTCACCTCTTGCACTCATAGACCCAAAAGGTCCACTTTTGCTAGCTCACACACTCACTCACGTTCAGGTAGACTCTCTCTCTCTCTTCACTCAGGACTTTAGTGGCTCACAACCTTCTTCCTCCCTCCTCCTCCTCCTCCTCCTCTTTTTCACCTTTCTTTCTTCTTCCATCTTAATGACTTGCCCTCCTGAGACTTGTTACATGTTTCCCTCTTCTACCTCTTTATCCAAACTAGCTCATTTTTCTCCTCTCTTGTCTTTAACTATGGTTCCCATCATTCCAAGCAGTCCTCTCTGACTCTTCTGGCTCTGCACTTCTTGGCTTCAGTACCCTCTGGACATAAGTAAATGCCCATTAAATGACACTCTAGACTTCCAAATTCTTTAAGATCTTGAAAATTACTGCCAAAGTACCCGGCAAATTGTTTTCTTCAAAAGTTCCCTTTCCAGCAACAGCTTGTATCTAGTCTATTTTAATGTAAAATTATATATGTTTGGATAACTTTTTTTTAAGCTTTACTTATTTTTTTAATTTATTTTTTATGTGTATGAATGTACTGTCTGCATGTAAGTTGGTGCACCCGTGTCGTGCAATGCCGAGGAGGTCAGAAGAGGGTGTCGAATTCCCCTGGAACTGGAGTCAAAGACGGTTCTCAGCCGCCATGTGGGTGCTGGGGATTGAACCCAGGTCCTCTGCAAGAGCAATCAACGCTCTTGACCGCTAGGCCATCTCTCCAGCCCCAGTATGCTTAACTTATTTTTAATCTGAAGTCCTGATATTTTCTTTGGTGTCCAAACTGTCTCCCAGCATGCGTATACCTTGGTCCACTTTGGGTGGAGAACTGATACCAGAGTGGCCTGAGCCAGCCCTGTTTCTTGCCTCTAGGGGTGGGAGAGGGCAGCCTGGGATAGCGAGTGGGCTTTACTGTTGTGTTCTGCACTACTGTTCCCGAAGTGATCTCCTATCTGTTCCCTTGCCCCCTTCCTTCTCATAGGAAGCAAACATATCTCCCTGGACCTGAACTGTCCTGCTGTTCTGGCCACTCCTGGGAGTTCCCAACCAGGTGTGGTGGGCCACGCCTTTAATCCAAGCATGCCTTCAATCCCAGCGTAGCGAAGGTTTAGGATAAGGTCAGAAATACTGATTTCTAAACAAAATAGAGTTTATTTGGCCCATCTCATTTTCCATCTCTTATTAAGCTGGAAACCCAGTTAGGGATACTTACTACATTTCTGAAAATGCTCTAAAGTTTTGGTTTTAAAACTAGTTTGTCATGACATTGTGTCTAACCATAGTATTTATTTTTTAATTTTTTTACTTATTTTTTAAAATTTTTTTATTTATTTTATTTATTTATGTGTATGAACCTACGGTCTGCATGTAGGTTTGTGCACCCGTGTCGTGCAATGCCACGGAGGTCAGAAGAGGGTGTCGGATTCCCCTGGAACTGGAGTTCACCTGGAATTGGAGTTACAGACGGTTCTTAGCTGCCATGTGGGTGCTGGGGATCGAACCCGGGTCCTCTAGCAAGAGCGGTCAGCGCTCTTAACTGCTAGGCCATCTTTCCAGCTCTACTGCATGTAGGATGGTGCACCCATGTTGTACAATGCCGCAGAGGTCAGAAGAGGGCATTGGATTCCCCTGGAACTGGAGTTAAAGACTGTTCTTAGCCATCATGTGGGTGCTGGGAATCGAACCCGGGTCCTCTGCAAGAGCATTTGGTCCACTGAGCCATCTCTCCAGCCCCCACAGTATTTATTTTATGGGAGTGCTTCTTAGTATTTCTTCACAATTAAGGGTCAATCTGTTTATGAATTGTGGTGGTTTGAATGAGTGTCCCCCATAGGCTCTAGGTATTCAGACGTTTGTCTCCAGTTGGTGGCGCTGTTTTTGGAGGTCTTGGGGTGTGTGGCCGTGCTGGAGGAAGTGTGTCACTGGGGGCAGGCTTAGTGAGTTTTAACAAGCCTCATGGTCTACAGTGTCGCTCTCTCTGCTTCCTGTGCTCATTGCGAGATGTGACCCTCGGTTTGCTGCTCCAGTCTCCAGCCGCCATGCCTCCCGCCACAATGGATCTAATTCCCTGGAATCGTCAATCGTAAGCTCAAATAAACTCTTCCTTTTATAAGTTCCTTGGTCATGGTGTTTTATCACAGCAACAGAAAAGTGACTAATACAGTAATTTGGTACCAGAGAGTGGGCTGTTGGCTGTGAAGAACCTGACCATGTGGATGTTTGGAGAAATGTGGAAGACTTTGGAACTTTGGGCTAGAAGGGCTGTTGACTACTGTAAGCAGAGCTTAAAGGGCCATTCTAGTGGAGGCCTGGAAGAAAGCATTGCTGCAAAAGATGTGGTTCCAGGGAAAATAAAGACTTAGGCAGCAACTGGGATATTTTGATAAACAGTCTGGCAGCAGTTTTCCCACAGCCCAAATGCTTGCCTGATGCTAAGTCGAAAAGCAATGGACTGATGTCTTTGGTGGAGGATATTTCAAGACAGCCTAATGTAGAAATGGTGGCGTGGCTTTTAATGGTGAATATTGTGCAGATCTACAGTGAAGAAGAGCAAATGGGGCAGAAGGAAATGCAGAATGTACAGTTTGGATCTGATAACTGCACTAGGAAGATTAAAGGTGGGGCCAAGGCATGTGAAGGAGAGGCTCCCTTTCATAAGGAGACTAAAGTGATTAAGGAGAGGCCTGGAGATTTACAAGTAAACAAAAGAATCAGTACCTTCAGGGCAAGACCACACCCAGCTAATCCTCCAGTTTTTGAAAGGAAAATACTGAAGGCGTTTTCTACAACAAGTCCAGGGCAGAGAAAAATTGCAAATGTGGTTAAAGTAGGAGAGAGTCCATCCCAAACCTGCAGCCAGATTTGGCAACTTCATTCACATGGTGCTGGCTTTAGAGGCATGAAGTTTGCAAGAGTGAAGGGGTCATCAGTCCTTCCTCCAAGGTTTCAGAGAGCTGCCAAGGTCAGGCAGAGCGCAGCAGAGGTGTCCCTGCATAAAGTAGGCCCTGATAGGCCATTGCATGAAGCTGTGAATGTGAAGTCTGGTTGGTAGCGGAGACCCCAAGAAGACATTCGAGATGCCAGGGCTGTGAGATATTTGCCAAGGAGAGCTGCATACAGGGAGTGGTACCAGCCTAAGAAAGAGATGTATGTTGCCAGGCGTGATGGCGCATGCCTTTAATCCTAGCACTTGGGAGGCAGAGGCAGGTGGATCTTTGTGAGTTCAAGGCCAGCCTGGTCTACAGAGTGAGTTCCAGGACAGCTGAGGCTACAGGGAGACCCTGTCTCAAAAAGACCAAAAAAAAGAAAGAGATGTATGTTGCAAGCAAAGCTGGAAGAGCTCAGCCATCTAAGCCCTTTGGAAGTCAAGTCCCAGAAGTTGCATGTGGAGCTACTGGACTTGGTGTTTGCCCTACAGGTTTTCAGTCTTGTTTTGGTCCAGTATTTCCTCACTATGTCTCTATTCCTCCCTTTTGGAAGGGGAATGTGTATTTGGTTCCACTGTACATTGGGAGTATGTAATTTGTCTTTTGATTTTACAGGAGCTTACAGTTAAGAGATTGGCCTGAGTCTCAGAAGAGACTTGGACTGTAGACTTTTGAATGGCATTGAGACTGGTAAAGACTGTGGGGACTTTTAAGGTTGGACTAAATGCATTTTGCATTTTATATGCTTAGGAGCCTATGGGGGCCAGGGAGTGGAATGTGGTGTTTTTAATGAGTGTCCCCCATAGGCTCTAGGTATTCAGACGTTTGTCTCCAGTTGGTGGCGCTGTTTTAGGAGGTCTTGGGGTGTGTGGCCGTGCTGGAGGAAGTGTGTCACTGGGGACAGGCTTAATGAGTTTTAACAAGCCTCGTGGTCTACAGTTGCTCTCTCTGCTTCCTGTGCTCATTGCGAGATGTGACCCTCGGTTTGCTGCTCCAGTCTCCAGCCGCCATGCCTCCCACCATAATGGACTCTAATTCCCTGGAATCGTCAATCGTAAGCTCAAATAAACTCTTCCTTTTATAAGTTCCTTGGTCATGGTGCTTTATCACAGCAACAGAAAAGTGACTAATACATGTATGTTATGTCTCATGGTATTAAAGGAAATGAGGTGAGAAAAATGTTAGATACAGAAATGTAGATTTTTTAGTAAGGATTTATATGAAGATGATGAGAAAGTCTATGCAAGTGATAAAAGTCTGAGGAGGTTTGTTATGGCAGGTAAAAGGTGACCTCTGCAGCATTGCACAACTCGGGTGCACCTACTTACATACAGACAGTACTCTCACACACATAAAATAATAAATTAAAAAAAATTTAAAAAAAGAGTGTTCAGTTTTGCCCAAGCTTTATTTACACATCACATGTCACTTCAAGGTTTAGTAAAAGGATGAGATATACAGAGTTGTTGTTAGTTTTCAGTCCACTCCTGGCTTATACTGGACTCCCTGTTACAGATTATTAATTAAATTGGCATAGACAAGTAGTGGGTTATCTCTGGCTACTGAAAGATGTACTTTATGGTTCTCTGTGTCATGCAAGTGTTACTTTTTTTTTTTTTGTCTTTTCGAGACAGGGTCTCCCTGTAGCCCCAGCTGTCCTGGAACTCACTCTGTAGACCAGGCTGGCTTTGAACTCACAAAGATCCGTCTGCCTCTGCCTCCCAAGTACTAGGATTAAAGGTGTGCACCACCATGCCGGCCACAAGTGTTACTTTTAATATTTCCTCTGACCTAACAAGATAATTTGGCTCAAGAAGATAGGATCTACCTTCCTGAACCAGCTGCGTGCAGTCCAGAAGGAGACAATTTGGATGGGTTTGGTAATCCCTATCAATTTATTTCCTGTCTTTAGGTATGCGATACAACTCCTGCTTTCTGGAAGAACTATAAATCAGGACATGGAGGTCTGGGGAAAAAAAGAGACTTCCTGTTTGTGGTAAATTATAGTAAACAGTTTCCTGAAATTATTTAATTCTCTCCCTTGGCTAGGCCTGCTTAATCTATGGTGTTAAATCTGTCTTCCAAGCCGGGCGTGGTGGGTGTATGCCTTTAATTCTAGCACTTGGGAGGCAGAGGCAGGTGGATCTTTGTGAGTTCAAGGCCAGCCTGGTCTACATAGTGAGTTCCAGGACTGCCAGAGCTACAGGGACACCCTGTCTCAAAGAAAAAAAAAAAATCTCTCTTCCAGTCAGTGTTATACAAGGCTGCTTAAGCTTTTGTCCAAGCCTTTTCTTTTCTTTTCTTTTTTTTTTTTTTTTTTTTTTTTTTTTTTTT
>VZQC01014492.1:1119276-1188573 GCA_009823505.1 Rhizomys pruinosus
GAAGAGAGCAATCAGATCCCCTGGAGTTAAGGCGGTTTTTAGTTGCCATGTGGTGCTGGGAACTGAACTCAGATCCTGCAAGAGCAGCAGATGCTTTTAAGTGCTGAGCCAGCTCTCCAGCTTCTTATTTTTGTTAAACTGTGATAAAATGTACATACATAATACAGAATAAGCTCTGGTTGGACCTTGCTCAGAGTAGCAGATAAGATTGCTGGCTGTGGGCAGGAGAGATGGCCTAGCGGTTAAGAGCGCCGACCGCTCTTACAGAGGACCCGGGTTCGATCCCCAGCACCCACATGGTGGCCGAGAGCCGTCTGAAACTCCAATTCCAGGAGAACTCCAGTTCCAGGGGAATCCGAGACCCTCTTCTGACCTCCGCGGCATTGCACGACACGGGTGCACAAACCTGCATGCAGACAGTACATTGATACACATACCGAAAATAAATTAAAAAAAAAAAAAAAGATTGCTGGCTGCACTTACATACATGTAGATAATGCACTCATACACATAAAATAAAAATACGCCAGGCCTGGTAGTTCACGCCTTTAATCCCAGCACTCAGGAGGCAGAGGCAGGCTGATCTTTGTGAGTTTAAGGTCAGCCTGGTCTACACAACAAGATCCAGGCTAAGGAACTAAAAAATCCTGGCTCTGCCTGTAGGTCCCGCCCTAAGGCCCAGTACCTCTGCGGGCAGCGTGGGCGTGGTCTACGCGGTCACGTGCCCTCCAGACCCCACCCCCAGGCTTTCACCGCCGCAGCCCAGGAGGCCAACGCTAAGTGCGTGGGGGCGCGCGTGCGCAGTTGGCGGCGCCCTGCGTGCCCCGAGTGAACTCCTCTCGCCTCTCCCCGCGACGCTGCCTACGTGCGTGCGTCCGCGCGCTCGCCCCGCCCTCCCTTCCTTTTTATAGCGGTGCTGCGGCACCGCGCGGGCGCTTGGACGAGGCGACATGGCGGCCGCGCTTGTCCTGGCGCTTGGCTTCGTGTTGCTGGGCGGCCACGGCGCCTGCGCGGCGGGTGAGCGCGGGGCGGAGGCGGCGGGGACTTGACCTGGGGGACAGAGGTGTTGAGGTGACCCCCCCCCCGCTTGCGGAGCCCGGCGTGGAGAACGGGGGTGGGATGTGACCCTGGCGACTGGGGGGACGGCGGTGTCGGGGTGATCTCAGCTGTGGGGAATTGGGCTGAGATATGACCCTGGGGATTGGGGTACAGCAGTGTCTGAGGGGTGGCCCAGCAAGGAGAACAGGGCTGGGATTGTGGCCCCGGGGACTGGGGCCATGGCGATGTGGAGGTGACCCTAGCTTTGGGAGCCGACGTGGGAAACAGGGCTGGGATGTGACCCTGTATATTGGGGATACAGCGGTGTCGGGAGATGGCTCCAATCTTGGGGACCCAGCATGGGGAACAGGATTGGGAGGTGACCCTGGCGATTTGGGGGTACTACGGTGTCTGGGGTGACCCTGGCTTTGAGGGGTCAAGGACAGGAGGTAGCTACAACTTTAGGGTTTCTGAGAGTGACCTCACCTTTGGGGAACCTCAAGTAGGAGAAAGTGGCCTCCTTAGGGGGTCCCCTGGGAGGTTTGGGGGGACAGTAGCAACTGAGCGATATCCCAAAGATTTGTGATCCTGTAGGTGGAGGAAGCCACCACTTTGGGCTGTCCCCAAGGTACCGTAGTGTCGGACCCCAGCTTTGGGATAACAGGACTGAGAGGTGATCACTGGAATTCGGGGGGACATCAGTGACAGATTGGCCCCAGGCTGGGGGGACCTGGGTGTGGAACGGATCTGCCACTGAGGTGACGCTAGGGGCTTAGGGAGTGTCTTGAGGTAGCCTGGTTTGGGAACCTGGGGGCACCAGAACGAAGCCACCTTAAGGGTTTCCCACGGTGGTGGTTTGGGGCTGGGAGGGGACCCTGGTAATTGGGGACAACAGTGACTGGAAATCACTCCAAGTTTGGGGGAATTAAGGGGGGGGAGAGAGCCAAAGTCTCGCTGGCCTCACACTAGTAACAAGGCTTGGAAGTGGCCCAAGGGATTTGGGGGTGCAGTAGTGCTTGGCTGTGACAATCCCCAGGTTTTAAGGGCCTGGGCATAGAGAAGTCCTCTCACATTGGCCTCCCATTAGGGAGAGGGGGACTTGGGGCATCGTTGTGGGGTGGTAGGGAGATGAAGTATTTGAGGTTGTGGAAACCACTGACTTGATGTCCCCATCCCAAGGGAGGGTGGTGGATGGTGATCCCGCAGTTTGGGGGGAACAGCACTGCTAAGGAGACATTACTCTGGTTTGAAGGGCCTGAAAAGATAAGGTAAGCATGGAGTGGGGATAGCCCTGCTGGGGTGCTATCCCAAGGCTTGGGGAACTGGAGAGTTCTCTGAATTTGGGGGAGTCCTAATTAATTAGCTGTGTTTCCGTGATCCCTTATTGGAATAAGGGCTAGATTTCTTTTCTTTTCTTTTTTTTTTTTTTTTTTGAGACGGGGTCTCCCTTTAGTCCCAGCTGGCCTGGAACTCACTATGTAGACCAGGCTGGCCTGGAACCGGAGAGATCCACCTGTCTCTGCCTCCCGCCCAAATTCTGGGATTAAAGGCGTGGGGCCACCATGCCCGGCACTAAAGATGGTTCTTAGCCACCATGTGGGTGCTGGGAATTGAACCCGAGTCCTCTGCAAGAGCAGTCAGTGCTCTTAACCGATGAGCCATCTCTGCAGCCCCCAAGGGCTAGATTTCTAATGGCTGAAGGGGTGTGTTTCAGGGCATCCCTTGGCCTTGACAGTGGGCGCCTGTCCTTGCCCCTGGTTAGGAAAGTGATGTAGGCCCCTCTGGTCTGGGTGCTTGTCTGACCAGAGAGGACAGATCAGGGCCCCTCACTTGGAGGTATGCTTTTTGACTCTCCCACAGGCTCTAGGGACCTGATGGGATTCACATTCCAGGGGAATTTCCAGTGGCCACAGCCCATCACGCACCCTGGCTTGCCGTTCTGGAGCGGGGCACACACTGGCCTTGGGTTTTTGCCTCATTGAGGCACAGAGGTGAAACTGAGGCCCCAGAGGGAGGGGTCAGAGGTCTCAAGGTCATGGCACGGTTCAGCTCTAGAGAGGTCCAATACACAGTGGGTGCCCACTGGTGTGCCAGCCTCGTCTGTTTCTCGTGACTCCCTGTTGAGTCTGGGTTAAAAATTTAAAGCTTCCCACAGGGAGCAGGCAAAAGGCAGAACCCTAGGATTCAGGGCTCTGCTGGAGAAGTGGAGCACACCCCGTCCAGCAGAAGGGGCCCAGCAGTGGTGCCTGTCCATCCTGAGCCATTTTTCTCCTCCCTCTCCCTCACCATCCATAGGCCTCTTACTGAGCTCCCCCATCAGAGCTACGGTCCCTAAAGTGTGCTGGGGCACCCCCAGCAAGGTGGACTAGCTGATAAGCTGAGCTGCTGTCTACCCCACCCGGTGCAGGGAGAGTGGCTGGAGGCCCCCACCCTGCCTGGGCACAGGTCCAGTGGCCTCCTGCCTGGGGTTAAGCAGACCTCTGCTCTCCCCGAGCCAGCCCAAAGCCTGGCTTTGGGGCACAGCCTGGCTTTTGGGCACGGCCTGGCAGGGCACCATGGAGTTTGTGTGTGGTGTGGGCTAGAGTGAGCCTGGGGCTCAGTGACCTGGTCGGCCTTCCCTGGCCAGGTGGGGCCATTCCCTACACCCATCAAGGTGTCTTGACTGAGGTGGGTCCTACAGTGTCTACCTGGGTCTGTCTGGACCCCAGTACCTAAAGTGACAGGTTCAAGTCAGGAGAGGTGGCCTAGCGGTTAAGACTGCTCTTGCAGAGGACCTGGGTTTGATCCCCAGCACCCACATGGCGGCTGAGAACCGTCTTTAACTCCAGTTCCAGGGGAATCCTACTCCCTCTACTGACCTCCGCGGCATTGCACGACACGGGTGCACAGACCTGCATGCAGACAGTACATTCATACACATAAAAATAGGCCGGGCGTGGTGGTGCACGCCTTTAATCCTAGCACTTGGGAGGCAGAGGCAGGCGGATCTTTGTGAGTTTCAAGGCCAGCCTGGTCTACAGAGTGAGTTCCAGGACAGCTGGGGCTACAGGGAGACCCTGTCTCGAAAAGACCAAATAAATAAATAAATTAGCTGGGCGTGGTGGCACATGCCTTTAATCCTAGCACTTGGGAGGCAGAGGCAGGCAGATCTCTGTGAGTTCAAGGCCAGCCTGGTCTATAGTGAGTTCCAGGACAGCTGGGGCTACAGGGAGACCCTGTCTCAAAAAGACCAAAAATTAAATTAAATTAAAAAAAAAAATTAAAGTGACAGATTCAAGGTGCAGGTCAGGGCTAGGTAGGGCAAGGTTGGGTGTGGGCCGCCTACACAGGCTGCACCCCCATTCTGTGCCCTGCGGTACCAGCTTGTTTACCCCACAGCCTGACCTGGCCCGGTGCCCACCTTACTCTGAGCGGGCAGGGAGGAGGGCTGGATGGGCTGACAATCTCGTGGCCAGGCTCTCTGCTAGACCTCTGGAAGGCCCTGCTCATGAAGTTGAAATTAGGGTTACCTGTCACCCCTGAGCTGTGCAGAGGGCTGCTCCCCACACCTATCTGGGGCCATGTGTGGGAGGCTGTGGATTGGGGTGCCTGGGAGTTCTGCACCAGCACCCACAGCCCTTGGAAGCTTAGCAGGTACTAAGGCTGGGGTACTGAGTGATAGCCTGGGTCCTGGAGGCCACAGGTCTACCCTCACCTCATGACGCTCCAACTTTAGGTGGAGGACAGGAAGGAGGGGCCGGGCCTACACCCTTTCCTGTCCTGTCACACCCATTTGCCCAGAGCTACAGGTTGGGTAATCTCTGGTGGTGGAGGAATAAATATAGGTTACTAGGAAGTAACTCTCTCAAAACTGCCCCTAAATGTGGCCTGGGGCTGGGGGGGCAGGGTGAGACCTAGGTGGGAAGTGTCACACTTGGGTCACCTGGAGCTTTGGGTCAGAACACATAAGGGGCACTAAGCCCTGGGCCTGTCTGCAGGCCCAGCCTCAGCATAGGTGCACAGGCCTGCTGCGTCCCTGGCCGCTTGGCCTCGTGCTTGGGGCAGGCAAGCTCTCGGGGTCCTGGGTTTCTGTAATGCTGAGACCCTCTTCTAATGTTTGGTTTTGACCTGGAACGCCTTGTGATTCCCCCACCTCAGCATTTGTTTTATTTTGAGACAAAGTCTCCCTGTGTGTCTCTGGCTGGCCTAGGACTCCGAGATCTGCTTGCCTGCAGCCTCTGTCTGCTGCAGAGCTGGGATTAAAGGGTGCTCTAAGGTGCCCAGTACCAGCTTTTCATGTATTTATCTGGGTGAGTGCACATACGCTGTGGTGCATGTGTGGCAGTCAGGACAACTCAGAAAGCTCAGCTCGCCCTTTCTTCCATGTGGGTGCCAGAGAACTTGGGACATGAGGCTTGGCAGCAAGCCCCTTGATCCGTTAAGCTGTCTTGACCACCCCCTGGTGTTGTTTGCCACTGTAATTTCTCTGGACAAACAGGAAGGAGACCCAGGTCCCTACTCTAGGTCCTGGGGGTGGCCATTTTGGGGAGTGTTGTTCCTTCCTGCCCAAGTTTCTCCCATGTAATAAAAGACACTTAACCCTCTTTTAGCTGGCTTCATCAAGTCCCCACTGTCCCAGGACCAATGGGTGGGGGGCAGTGTGGTCCTACACTGTGAGGCCGTGGGCAGCCCTATCCCGGAGATCCAATGGTGGTTTGAAGGGCACAGTCCTAATGACACCTGCTCCCAGCTGTGGGATGGCGCCCGGCTGGACCGAGTCCACATCCACGCCACCTACCGGCAGCACGCAGCCAGTTCACTGACTGTGGACGGGCTCGTCATGGAGGACACAGGCACCTACGAGTGCCGGGCCAGCAACGACCCTGACCGCAATCACCTGACCCAGCCTCCCAAGGTCAAGTGGGTTCGCGCCCAGGCCAGCATAGTGGTCCTCGAACGTGAGTGGCCATGGCACCTGCCTGTGTTTCCCTTTTGTGCCATCCGACCTTGACTTCCACTAGAACCAGATGCCAGTCTGCCCTGCCACCCGCTGAGGCCTTCCTGGGTACGGGTGGGCTGGACTCTGGTGAGCATCACCAGTCGGCCCTGCCCTCTTGCAGGTGGGGTCTTGGCCCCTGTCCTGACCGCCCATCCCACCCTGCTCCTGGCCTGTAGTGGCCCTGCTGAAAGCCGTGCCCCTGCTGAGCGCTCGTCCTCCCAGCCCGTCATCTCCTTGTGTGTCTTTCTGATGGGGTTGGGGTCTGCTGCCTGAGGGGTCCAGTCAGGTGACAGTACCACCCCCAGGAACCTTCCGGGGTGCTTCTCAGCTTTACTTCTTTCTAAGTGACAGTCAAACAGCAGTTCTCATGAGAATACTGCCCGCGCCCATAGGCTGTGCTGTGGGAACTGGGGGCCAGGTCCTTGCTAAAGGGTGGTGCGGGGCAACCCTGCTTGCTGTACCCCCAGATCTGAATAGGTATGATGGCAGGAGACTGCTGCAGAGGTCCTGGACTGCCATGTCTAAGTTGGGGACGGGCTGAGGGGCCGAGCTTCCAGGACACTGACTCCCCCTGTGGGCTCTTAGCGGGCACTGTCGAAACCACTGTGAGAGAGGAGAGAGACAAGACTTTCCTCACCTGCTCCCTGAATGGCAGCCACATAGAAGTCACTGGTCACCGCTGGCTGAAGGGTGACAAGCTACTGAAGGAGGACGAGCTGCCAGGCCTGCAGATGGAGTACACGTGAGCGAAGGCCCTCAGGGGCCCACGTTGCCTCCCGCATCCCGCCACCCTCAGAAAGCCCCTTTGTCCCCCCAGAGCCACCTTGCCTCATTAGTCTATGCCCTGCAGGTTGGACACAGGTGACCGCTCAGGTATCTATTCCTGCATCTTCCTCCCGGAGCCCATGGGCAGGGCTGACATCTCAGTGGAAGGTGAGCTGGGGGCTGGGGGCCTGGGGTCGAGGTGAGTTGGGGGGAGGGGGAATAGGGGTGGGTGAGTTGAAGCCAAGAAGTGGCTGTGTGGGGAGACTGGGTGTCAGGGCCGGCGGCCTTGCCAGGGCTCAGGCATTAGGCTCCTTTTTTATCCTGCCCCCACCAGGGCCCCCAAGGGTCAAGCCTGGGAAGAAGTCAGAGCATGCCAATGAGGGAGAGAGTGTCACACTGGTCTGTAAGGCGGAGTCCAACCCTCCCATCACCACCTGGTTCTGGTACAAGATAACTGACTCCAACAACCAGGTGAGGGCGGGGCAGTGGAGGGCTGCGTCAGGACCCAGATGGAGATGAGGCTCCGCCCTGCTGATTGACGAGCCCCACCTCTCCCCAAGGTAATCAGCAACAACACAGACAGCAGCAAGTTCACAGTGAGGCACACGGAAGAGAAATCAGAGCTGACCGTCAGCAACCTGGACATGAATGCTGATCCTGGCGTCTACGTCTGCAATGCCACCAACTCTGTGGGCAGCGACCAGGCTGAGGTCACCCTGCGTGTGCGCAGCCGCCTGGCTGCCCTCTGGCCCTTCCTGGGCATCGTGGCTGAGGTCCTGGTCCTGATCACCATCATCTTCATCTATGAAAAGAGGCGGAAGCCAGACCAGGCCATGGATGGTGAGCTGCTGGCCGGGGCTGGTACACGCGGTGTAGGGCCTAGGTTGTAGGGTGGGCTTGGGGTCTGGGGCTCCGTCCGTGTCAGCCACAGTGCAGGAGGGGCCAAACAAGCCCGGGCTGCAGCTGGCTGGGAGGTGCACACACTTGAGGCGGGGAGGGCCCTGGCCTGCACAGGTCCTTCTGACACCTGTCCTCTTTTTTCCCCTGCCCACTACCCATCACAGAGGATGACCCTGGCTCTGCTCCACTGTAAGTACCATGCATCACGTTATAGGGAGAGTGTGCACCCCATGTCTTCTGGGCTGGGTGCAGATGAGTGGCTCTGCACTGGCTGTTCAGGGGGTTGGGCCAGCCTGTGCCCCTTCAAGGGCTTAGCCCAGTTCTGTGTCCCTAGGAAGAGCAGCGGGCAGCACTTGAACGACAGGGACAAGAACGTGCGCCAGAGAAATGCCACCTGAGCAGCGCGGGCGGCAGGGCGTTTGCCCCCTTGCCTGCATCCCGCCCAGCTCAACCTCCTGCCCCCACTGAGTGTGTGAAGACCCAGAGCCGCACCCTGAAGAAAGCCCACCTGGCATCCATAAGCTGCCCACAGCCCCTGTGTTTCTAAACTGAGTGAGGGTTTCTGCATAGAGAATCTGCCCTGTAGGGGTTTCTGTTTTGTTTTTGTTTTCCTTTATAAATGTTTCACCGAAATCCTATGGAGTGGGACCTTGGGCACTGCCCTGCCCTGTGGTCTCCCTGGCTGTGAGGAGAAGCTGGGGAAGTTCTGACCTCTCGGAGGGCCCCCAACCACCTGCATCTGTGTGGAACTGTCACCCCACTGTGGGATCTGTGGCTGGGTGATGGGACCCTACCTCCCACAATAAAGATCCACCCGCCAACTGTGTGTATGTGGGTGCGTGTGCACATATCACCTGAGGCTTACAGGCTAAGGGTGACTTGTAGCTTTAAGCAACCCAGGGGAGTGCAGCACAGGCGGGCAGGGGTGTGGCCCAGCATGGCTTGGGGTGTGGATGGAGCATGGGAGAGACTGGGCTTCAAGGGGTTCTCCTGTGGGCACCTACCCTCACAATGTACACCCCATGTCTTCTAGGTTGGGGTGGGTCAGGGCTTGAGGGCTCCTGGCATAGTCAGGTGGTCCAAGTCAAGGCAGTCTTGGCCTTGAGACTGGGCAGAAGGAAGGTTCCAGCCCTGAGGGACAGGGCTGAGGTGGGCTGCTAGGGGAGTGGTCCCGAGATCCTTCAGTCTAGAGATGGGACGTGGATCAAGGTGGCTGAGGAACCAGCAAAGCAGAGCTGGGAGGCTGGGTGACCCAGGACCACAGGAGGTGAAATGGCGGGGGTCCAGAGAACCACTGCCCAGGCGGAAGGACCTTCCCTCCTGCTGCCACAAGAGGGTGCTGTATCCACAGCTGTTGCTCTGCAGCTGAACTCTGCGCTGTCCCTCTGGACCCTGGGGGAACAGGACAGGGAAGGGGAAGGTGGTATTGTCCATTCCTTACACTACCTAGTTGCGGTATGTCTGTGGTTCTGTGCCCCACTATCCAGAGGAACGAGGTGACACCCATCCTCCAGGTTCTTGTCCAGCCAACCAGCACTCATGAGCACCTGCTGCCTAGGGCCTGGAGCCCAGGGCAGAACACAGTGGCAAACACTTGTCTCTATCCCTAAAGTCTGCCTTAGTTTCCCCAGAGGTGAGATGGGGGCTCCACAGTTTGAGACAAGGGGTCATCTTTGTCAAGCACTTGGGACATTGTAGAAATGACCTGTAGGGTTTTCCCTGGGAACCCCTGAGGTCTCAGGAGTACCAGCTCCCAGTGTGCAGGAGTGGGGCAGGGCCCCACAAGCTTTGGATAAACAAGGATCATTGATGGGTCCCCTGCTGGGCTCAGCAGGCCGCCACCTTCTCTACACTGGTGGGCTGTCATGTCCTCTCTAGCGTCTGTTGGTCCTTGTTTCTCCAATCCTAGCCCATGGAGATGGCATGCTGGTGGGCTGTGGGGCCAGGCCGGCCTCTCATGTCCCTGCCCCATCTTGGAACTTCCAGGGATACTGAGCCCTAGGCCAAAAACATTGACAGAGGCCCAGGAGGGCAGCAGATGGGGGATTGTGCAGAAGAGAGGTATGGGCCTCTCCCTACCCCCACCGATGTCTTGGGGTGGCTGGGGAAGAACATGCTCAGAGTAGACCTGTACTTACAGCATTCAGGAAGTGCAGTCAGTTGGATTAGCAGTTCAGAGCCAGCCTGGACTACAGCTCCACAAGACTCCCTCACCCAATAAACAGAGCCCTTCCCTTATTGTGCAGAGGGTGGGGAAACAGGCCTGATACGGGGTGCTGGGGTCAACAGCAGCCTTCTGCCACCTGGACAGTGTGGACCAGTTTCTTTCTTGAGCCTCAGCCTTGTGGCCAGGGAACTGTTTGCTGAGTGCCCCTGGGCCAGCCTCCCAGCTGCTCTCGCCCAGCCTGGCCTAGTTGTCTTCCTGGTTCTGATTTCCATTCAGAAGGCCCCTGCATGGAATGATGGAGGGTTAGCAGAGTGAGGTTAAAGGGTTCTTGGAGCAAAGGCTTTGAAGCCATGAGATTCTGCCCTTGCTGGAGAGTTGGCTTTGTAAATTGCTTGGCCATGAGGACCTGAGGCTGGTCCCCTAGACCCAGATAAAAACTTACAGGTAGGGCATGGTGGCCTCTGACCCCAGGACCAGGAGGGAGAGACAGGTGGAGTTGTAGTGAGTCCCAGGCCAGCCAGGGCTGTGCAGTGAGACACAGGCACGCACACGCACATAACACGTGCACACAGGTGGGTGGTGTATTCTTGTATCCCCAGCACGTGTCAGTTGTAGGCAGGAGGATCCCTAGACCTTGCTGACCAGCTGAATTAGAGACCTCCAGGCCAAGGAGTGGTAGCCCTGTCTCAAAAAATCCAAATTGGACCAGAGAGCCAGCTTTAAGACCACTGGCTGCTTGTGTAGAGAACCCTGGATTGGTTTCCGGCACCTACATGGCAGCTAACAACTGTCAGTAACTGCATTCCAGGGGTCCAGTGCCCACCGCTGGCTCCATGTGTGTGCACATACACAACTAAAAAATAAATTACACTGGGCGTGGTGGCGCACGCCTTTAATCCTAGCACTTGGGAGGCAGAGGCAGGCGAATCTTTGTGAGTTCAAGACCAGCCTGGTCTACAGAGTGAGTTCCAGGACAGCCAGAGCTACAGGGAGACCCTGTCTCAAAAAGACCAAAATAAATAAATAAATTACTTTGGGCTGGAGAGATGGCCTAGTGGTTAAGATCGCCATCTGCTTTTGCAGAGGACCTGGGTTTGATTCCCAGCACCCATATGGCAGCTGAGAACCATCTTTAACTCCAGTTCCAGGGGAATCCCACACCCTCGTCTGACCTCCGAGGCATTGCACAACACAGGTTCACCAACCTACATGCAGACAGTACATTCATACACATAAAAAATAAAATTAAAAAATATATTAAAAAATAGTTTTAAATTTTTTTTAATTTTTTATAAAATTTATAAATTTTTATAAAATAAGTAAAAATTAAATATATATATTTTAAAAATAAGATTTAAAATTTTTAGTAAAATTTTTTTAATTATGTGTACGAATGTACTGTCTGCATGTAGGTCTGTGCACCGTGTCATGCAATGCCACGAAGGTCAGAAGAGGGTGTTGGATTCCCCTGGAACTGGAGTTCTCCTGGAATTGGAGTTACAGACGGTTCTCAGCCGCCATGTGGATGCTGGGGATCGAACCCGGTCCTCTGCAAGAGCGGGTGCTGGGGATCGAACCCGGGTCCTCTGCAAGAGTGGTTGGCACTCTTAACCGCTAGGCCATCCCTCCAGCCCCCTAAAATAAATTTTTATAAAATAAAATTTAAAAAAATTTATAATTTTTAATAAAATAAATTTTTATAAAATAAAATTAAAATATATGTTTAAAAAATAAAATTAAAAAAAATTATTTGGTCAGAAGAGGGTGTCGGATTCCCCTGGAACTGGAGTTAAAGACGGTTCTCAGCCACCATGTGGGTGTTGGGGATCAAACCTGGGTCCTCTGCAAGAGCAGTTGGTGCTCTTAACTACTAGGCCATCTCTCCAGCCCCTAAATTTTTTTTTTTTTAAGACACCGTCTTCCTATAGTCCCAGCTGGTCTGGAACTCACTATGTAGACCAGGCTGGTCTCATTCTCCAAGGTCCACCTGCTCATGTGCAGAGAACGTAAATCTGAGGAAAAATGGACAGCTCCTGAGAAAAGTCACACAAAGTTGACCTCTGGTTTCCACACGTGTACACACACACACACACACACACACACACACACAGACCTCAGTCCCTTGCACCGGGCATAGAAACTGGGGCAGGTGTCAGCATGTGGGTGGGGATACCAGGCAGTCATGGCCAGTTTCTGATCATTAGAGACAGTCATGGTGCAGTATCACCAGGTCCTTTAAGCCCAGACACAGGCCAGGACACCCTAGAGTCCTAGCATTCTCTGCGAGCCCTACGCTGGCAGAGCAGCCTGGTAACATGGTGGATCCTTGGGCAGCCAGCAGTCCAGCCTCTTCTGCACTCAGACGCAAGCCCTAGGGCTCTGGCAACCTGCCCAGCCTGACATCTTCCCAGAGTGAACATAAAAGATGTCCCTCATCTTGAACAGGCGTCTATCTGCCCCTGGGCAGGCCGCAGCCTGGCACAGCTGACTTTGCCAGAGGGGACCAAAGGGGCGTCTTCAGAGTCCCTCAGGGCGGAGGCAGCCCATCTGTGTCAGATGAGGACATGCAGCAGGCCAGAGCACACTCCTGTCACTACTGAACACCTGCCCAGGGCAAACACAAGTGATATTTCCATCTTTGCAGCAAACAACCAACATGGTGTGGCCACTCAGCACGAGGTCATGCCAGAGACAATATAACGATCTAGCATGCTTCACCCGTGTGACCCAGAGGCCTAGAACATGAGAACTAAAGAAGACTCAGGCCCCAAGGAACCCCTCCCTGAGAACTGTCCTCCCACCCATTCCCAGCCATCTCCTAACCTGCCTACCTCCTACCACAACCTCCTCCCTACTCTGGTAGAGCTAGGTTTGGGGCTAGTGTCAAGCACAGTCACAGCACTAAGCAGACCAACTCCCAGGAACCTGTCTTCCCAGAGCTGGGGCTGAGAGTGTCAAGGGGGACAGAGCCAGCTGTTGTGCCCCCTTTGGGAGGCAGAACCAGGCAGATCTCTGTGAGTTCAAAGCCAACATGGTCTACAGAGCGAGTTCCAGGACAGCTGGAGCTACAGGGAGACCCTGACCCAAAAAGAAAAAAAAAAAAAATGAGGGGGGGAGACAGAGAACTACTTCAGGGAGGGCGTGTGGTGCAGAGGCAGAAGGTGAACCTGGGTGGCCCAGGGGACCTGCAAAGGCCACAATTCCTGGAAGCCCTTCCCGCACAAGCAGCAGAGCTCCCAGTGGGGATCTGGGCACCGGGACACTTTATCATGGAAACCTGGCACCTTGGGACAGGAAAGAGGCTGGTACCCACTGAAGCTGCATGTCTCCTGGGGAGGGGGCAGCAGCTGCCCCAGCTCATGGTGTCTTCCATGGGGGAGTCCCAAACTGGAAAGAAGGCCAGCGCTCAGCGACGGAAGTGACCTTCGGTGCATTCTCCTCAGCCTCAGTTTTCCTTGCGGAATGAGGCCTGTGGACATTTCCAAGGTATTCCGTGCGTTTCCACCATCTCCGTGGCTGTCTGACCTTGAACCTGCCAGTGGTCCTGGGCATCAGTTTCTCCTTGGGAACAGCACCTGCGCGCACCTCCAAACCTGCCTGACCTTGAACATACTCCCGATCTCAAGCCTCAGTTTCCCTTCTGGGACGAGGCCTATGCCCATCTCCAAGGCCTCCAGGCTGCCTGACCTTGAACCTGACCCCCAGCCCCGGGCCTCAGTTTCCCTTCTGAGACTAGGCCTGAGCGCCATATCCAAGGTCTCTGGGGCTGCCTGCCCTTGATCCAGGCCGCGGTCCCCAGGCCGTAGTTTCTTCTTTCCTGGTGTGCTTACGGATGCGCGCGCCAACTGGAGGGGCGGGTGGGGGTGGCGCAGGTGGAGGCGGGGCTCCCGCCCCGCCCCCGCCCCCCCGCGCTCGGAGGCTCCGCCCTCCCCCGGCTCCGCCCTCCCTCGGGCTCGGCCAGCGGCGGCGGCGGCGGCGGCGGCTCCGCTCTGCACTGCCCGGCGCCGCCTCGCTATGGATGCGCGCGGGGGCGGCGGGCGGCCCGGGGACAGTCCGGGCGCGACTCCCACCCCAGGGCCGCCGCCACCGCCGCCGCCGCCCGCGCCCCCTCAGCCTCAACCACCACCCGCACCACCCCCGAACCCCACGACCCCCTCGCACCCCGAAGCTACGGATGAGCCCGGCCCGCGCTCCCGGCTCTGCAGCCGCGACAGCGCCTGCACCCCCAGCGCGGCCAAGGGCGGTGCAAATGGAGTGTGCGGGCGCGGGGAGCCGCAGTGCAGCCCGGAGGGCCCCGCGCGCGGCCCCAAGGTGTCGTTCTCCTGCCGGGGGTCGGCCTCGGGGCCCGCGGCGGCCGAAGAGGCGGGCAGCGAGGAGGCGGGCCCGGCAGGAGAGCCGCGCGGCAGCCAGGCCAGCTTCTTGCAGCGCCAGTTCGGTGCGCTCCTGCAGCCCGGCGTCAACAAGTTCTCCCTGCGGATGTTCGGTAGCCAGAAAGCGGTGGAGCGGGAGCAGGAGCGCGTCAAGTCGGCGGGGGCCTGGATCATCCATCCCTACAGCGATTTCAGGTGCAGCCTCCGGGAGGGGCCCCGTCCTTGGCGCGCCCTGGAGAGGGCGGGGCGGTGCGTCCCGATGGTGACCTCGGGGTGGGTGGCGGAGCGGAGGGGGTGCACGGCACGCAGGGAGTGGAACCCCTCGAGGTGACCTCGCGCGTGCCCCGAGACCCGCCCCTCGAGGGACCCGGGTGCAGACTCCACCCCAGGAGAGGCCTTGGGGACCTGGGGGGGAGTCTCTGGTGCGCTCCCCATCTCGCGCACCCTGGTTCCCGCAGGGCCAGGGTCGGAGACCGCAGAGGGTCAGAGAGAGGACGAATAGAGGGGAATGTGGGCGCGGGGAGGGAGAGAAGATGGATGGAAGGAACGAGAGATAAAAGGAAGGAAGTTGGAAGGAAGGAAGGAAGAAGGAAGGAAGGAAGGAAGGAAGGAAGAAAGAAAGGAAGGAAGGAAGGGAGGGAAGGAAGGAAAGGAAGAAGAGAGGGAGGGCGCACGCACAGGAAGGACGCGCCCCGGAGGCCGCAGGGAGGGGGGTCATTAGGCGTGTGCCGCGCGTTCCCACGGTCCCTCTCCACTTGCGCCCAGGGCAAGGACGCGTTCCGAGTGTCTAGGTCTGCGGGGCGCGCGGGTGTCCGCACTTCTCTCCTGTGGTGTGTGTGTGTTTGTGTCTGCCTGCCTATGGACATGGCCTGAGTTGGCTTTGCGTGCAGCAATGGGGACAGGCCGGCACAGGGCCACGACCTGGGTGTTTGCATCTGGTGTCTCCTTTCTGGGTGAGCTGGAGATGTGACAAAGGTCTGGGGCCTGAGGGGCGTCTTTGAGGGCGACCGGTCACCAGTCGGGGAGATGTGTTCCTAGGGGTGTGTCTGGTGGGTTCCTGGATGGACCTGTTGGGGTGCTGGCTGTGCCCGTGTGTGTGTGTGTGTGTGTGTGTGTGTGTGTGTGTGTGTGTGTGTCCGGGGTGGGTGTATATCCTAGGGCTGTGGAGAGACCTGTTTGCAGGAGGTGCAGGCGGGTGGCCCTGTCTGGGGTAAGAGTTGAGGTGCAGAGATGTGGAGGGGAGGCCCCTCTCTCCAGGAGCCTGGTGGAGCTCACTTTCAGTACCACGGACAGCTCCTGGGCCTGGGGTGACTCCTGCTCTGCGTCTCACCCGCCACCCCGGGTCTCTCCTCCCCCCCCAGGGGGACACAGGTGGGCCAACAGAGGTTGTTTCTGGGCACGCATTACTTGAGTGTTGGGCTTGGTGTTGCTTTATAGTTCAGGCCTCCAGAATTCAACTCTGGGTCTCCTCTGTGTTCCTACCTGTAAAATGGGAAAACAGACAGGCCAGGATTTCTTGCCTGGCCAGTGTAAGGAGAGCCTCATGCCAGATGGTCAGAGATGGACATGAGATAACAGTGGCCAGGGGTAGAACTGATGATCTGCCCACTCGCCATCACCCTTACCCCTAGGTTAAAGATGAGGGACTCAAGCCCAGCCTTAGGCTGCCAAGAGGGAGCTTGTATTGTTCTGACTGCAGTGGGTAGCTTGTTGGCAGGGGCTAGTCTTGGGGTACAGAGAGAAGAGAGGCAGGGAGGAATTGAACTCTCCTCCTTAGGTCCCTGGTGCTGGCTGGGGGCCCCTCTGTATATGGGCTGTCCTAAGCCCTGAACTGTGGGAGACTCAGGCCACCCTGCTGGGCAGATTGTAAAATGCAGGGGAGGATGAGGGGGCAGTCGGGGAGGCTGGCTCAGATTTCAAAGCTCCTTCATAGGGCCACCCATCTCCCATTATCTGGGAACTTGTGCCTCTTCTGGAACCTTCTGATTTGATGTGGAGACAAAAAAGCTCCCAGAGTCCCTAGGGGCTGTTGGAAAAACCTTCATATATAAGTGTTGACTGATAAGATTGATCGATTTTGGTGCTACTGGGGATGGAACCCAAGGTAGAGTCTACCACTGAATCGTTCCTTAAGCCCTCTTTTTAGTATTATTATTGTGAGACAGGGTCTCACTGTGCAGGCCTGGTTGCCCTGGAACTTGCTGTGTAGCTCAGCCGAGACCTACCTACCTCTACCTCCCAAGTGTTGGGATCAAAGGCGGGTGCCACCATGCCTTACAGCCCTAGCTGGCCTTAAACTTAGCTATTCTCCTGACTCAGTACTCCCAAGTAGCTGGGTTGACACGTGTGCACCACCACCAGACCCTCTGTGTTAATTTAAAAAAAAAAAGGTCATACCCCAGCCTAGCTGGGATATACATTATATGTGACATGTGTATTAATTCCTTTAAATCTTTATGTGGAGAGGGCTGGGTACACTCCTTTAATCCCAGAACTCAGGAAGCAGGTGGATCTCTGTGAGTTCTAGGCCAGCCTGGTTTATGTAGCAAGTTCCAGGCTAGCTGATGCTACCCTCTCTCAAACAAAGAATCATTATGGGCTGGAGAGATGGTTCAGTGGTTATGAGCATTGATTGCTCTGGCAGGAGACCCAGCACCCACATAGTAGCTCATAATCCAGTTCAAGGGGATCTGATGCCCTCTCCTGGCTGACATGGGCATTGCACACATGGCACACTTAAACACATGCAGGCAAAAGATGCTTAGGCACATCAGATGGGGACTTCACTGATAGGTGATTGGGAAATGGCTCAGGCTGCCCTGGCTAGAGTAGGAGAGGGAGACATTGAAGGCACCTAGGGAGGCGGGGCTACAGAGCCCAGGGCCCCTGGGCACGGGTTGCCAACAGCAGCACACAGTCTTCAGGAACCCAGGGGAGCCCAGCTCTAGGCAGCATTGTGTCCTGGTGTCTCCTCCTACGACTTTGGTTTATCTAGGGATCATGCTGAGCCTCTCTGCCTCAGTTTCCCCAGATGTAAGGAGATAGTGATGTGGGGAACGGGGCAGGTGTCTAATGGTGTCTGGTGGGGTCATCTGCTGACCTCCCAGTTGAGCAATAAGGCTTTGTCCAAGGTGAGCCTTTTTCTTATTTAAAAAGTTGCCGGGCATAGTGGTGCAGGCCTTTAATCCTCGTACTCCGGAGGCCGAGGCAGGCAGATCTTTGTGAGTTCAAGGCCAGCCTGTTCTACAGAGCGAGTTCTAGGATAGCTAGGGCTACAGGGAGACCCTGACTTGAAAAGACAAAAAAAAAAAAAAATTATTTGGGAGGCAGAGCCAGGCGGATCTTTGTGAGTTCAAGGCCAGCCTAGTCTACAAAGTGAGTTCCAGGACAGCTGGGGCTGCAAGGAGACCCTGTCTCAAAAAAAGACAAAAAGGAGCTGGAGAGATGGCTCAGCAGTTAAGAGCACTGACTGCCCTTGCAGAGGACCCAGGTTCGATTCCCAGCACCCACATGGTGGCTAAGAACCATCTTTAGTGCCGGGTGTAGTGGCACACCCTTTTAATCCCAGCACTGGGAGGCAGAAGCAGGCAGATCTCTGTGAGTTGAAGGCCAGCCTGGTCTACAGAGCAAGCTCACAGGCCATCTGGGATTAAAAAAAAAGACAAGAGTGGGCTACATGAGACCCTGTCTCATAAATACCAAAAAGGGGGGCGGGGCCGGGCGTGGTGGCACACGCCTTTGATCCTAGCACTTGGGAGGCAGAGGCAGGTGGATCTTTGTGAGTTCAAGGCCAGCCTGGTCTACAGAGTGAGTTCCAGGACAGCTGGGGCTACAGGGAGACCCTGTCTCAAAAAGACCAAAATAAATAAATAAATAAAATAAATAAATAAATAAATATTTAAAAAATACCAAAAAAGACAAAAAACTATTATTTAAATTTTTTTAATTCATGAAAAAAATTTTAATTTATGTAACGTGTGTATGTATATATGTGTGTGTTCCTTGTGAAGGCTGAAGGACAATTTATGGGAATGGATTCTCCCATTCTACCATGTACCGCACCATGTAGGTCCTGGGGACTGAACTCCGTTCATCAGGCTTGGTGCCACAGTCGCTTGCTCCATCCTCACGTTCGTGTCCATCTCTTTGCCTGGCCCCTTATTCCTTTATATTTTTAAATTTTTATTTATTTATTGTATGTGTATGAGTGTATGTTTGCTTGTATTTGTGTACCTTGTGTGCAGTGCTCTTGGAATCAGAAGAGGGATTTGATCCCCTGGAGTGGATTTTGGAATTGGGTTGCTAGCTGCCATGTGGGTGCTGGGAATGGAACCTGGGTCCTCTGCATGAGTACCCAGAGCTCTTAACAACTGCGCCATCTCTCCAGCCCCCTTCTTTACATATTTTAAATTAGATTACATTTATTTACTTATTCATTTTGGTTTTATTGAGACAGGGTCTCATGTAGCCCACTCTCACTCTCGTCTTTTTTGTTTTTTTTTTTTTGGTCTTTTTAAGACAGGGTCTCCTGTTAGTCCTAGCTGGCCTGGCCTTTAGTCCTTGCTAGACCACACTGGCCTTGAACTCCTCACAGAGATCCGCCTGGCTCAGCCTCCTGAGTGCTGGGATTAAAGGCGTGAGCCACCATGCCCAGCCCACTCTAATCTTAAATTTACTGTGTAGCTGAGGTCCACCTTGAACTTATGATCTCCTGCCTCCAGCCCTAGATGGGGTGACAGCCTCTGCTAGGCATACACTTGAGATAGAACCCAGGGCCTCATGCATGCTAGGTGAGTGCTCTGCCCACTGAGCTACAAGCAGTCTATCCACTGAACTATAAGCACTCTGCCCACTGAACTACAAGCACTCTACAGTGTGTGCTATAGCACTTTATCTGCTGAGCCTAGGCCCAGCTTTTCAGGATCTCATTTTGTAGCCAAGGCTGTCTTCGGACTTGGGCCGTCCTCCTGCCTCAGCCTCACTCAGCTTTGCCCTGTCCTTCTGACCTTGAACCCCAGCTCTTCCCAGGCAGTGGTCTGATACAGACACCCCCATGGCATATTTGCCAAGTGCCCTGGAGAGCAGATGTAATGTTCGTTCCCCTGCTGAGGCCCAGCATCATCATGGCTAGCATAGACCTAGACCTAGCGCGAAGAGTCCACGGAAAGGTTCCAGGAGTGTCTGTGGAGAAGCGAGTTTGACAGAGCTTGGGAAAAGGGGTTCCTGTTTGGAAGCCACGTCTCAGGCTGGGGAAGGAAGAGAAGGGAGCCAAACAGCCCGTCTGAGGCCTCTAGATCCAGCCCAGACCTGTGGCCCCTGGTTTTGAGCCTTGGGGAGGGGAGGGAGTCCCCCTAGATTGCCAGGGATCAAGTGAGGTCATGATGTCAGGGTGTCACCCCCCACTGTGTAAATCCCTGAAAATGGGTTCCATATCAGATTCTCGAATAAATCAAATTATCAGGCAGGAGGTGGAGGGTTTGGGAGAACAGGCCTGGCGAGGTACAGAGAGGATCTGCTTCCCAGACAGAAATGTGGGGCCCCAGGAACTGAGAAAGGACGCCCTATGGTCTGGGGAGGGGTTGGTCAGGGTGCTCTTCCTAGGATCGGCACCCCAAGGTCATCACTTCAATATCTCTGGTGAGACGGGACTGTTCTTTGGCCAGGACCCCCCACCCTAGTCAGGATTCCTCACGCTGGCCAGGTTTTCTCACCCTTATCAGGACATCCCTGTCCTGGGCAGGACCCTCTGCCCCATACCATCACTCCTGGGATCCACCCTCCCACCACCCCTCCCCAGACTGGTCTCTGCATCCAGCACACATCCTATCAGTGAACACGCCCCCCTCAGCTCCACCCTGGTAGGAGCCAAGGGAGGGGAGCCTGTGTGTGACCATCTACTGCCCGGGTCATCTTGTGTCCCTGGTGCCTGGCACACACTGGGCCCCACAGATGGGCTGTGCTGGGGCTTCCAGCTGTTCTCCCCCAACCCTGGGTTCCCAGCTCTAATCCTGACACCTGCGCTGGGGGACACTGTTAGCTGAAGCCCTTATCCTGCATCCCAGCCTCTCCCCTAATCCCTGGCCTCCGTACTCGAATCCCTCTGGCTTTGCCGGGATCTGTGATCCCACACAGATCCCAGATGGCATCAGGCCAAATCTTGGATCTGCCAGAAGGGACTCGGCTATCCTCGTATGTCCATCCGGGTAGGGTTTAGCTGACAGCTCCTAGGACCCCCGGTAGAGCCCGCTGAGAATGTACAGCTGAGGGGAGAGGGTTCAAGGATGAGGGTTAGCTGGGGAGACCCCATGTCCTTTTTTGGAGACAGGGTCTCATGTAACCCAGGCTAGCCTCAAGCTCGCTATGTAGCTGAAGATGACCTTGAACCCCTGATCCTTGTGCCCCATCCGAGGGCTGGAATGACAGGCGTACCCCATAATGCCTGGTTTATGTGGGGTTACAGATAGAACCCAGGGCCTCGTGTGTGCAAAGTGAGCCCCCCAGTCAGTGATGAGGGAGGGGTTCCACTGGCAAGGCCCAGGGCATAGAGGTATTGCTGGGGCTCCATCCCTGACCCCTTGGTGAGGACGGGACAGAGAGGGCGAGGAGCAAGCCAGGGAGGAGGCGCAGGGAGGTGTGGACATCGCCACCTCAGGTCCTCCCTCTTAAGGCTTCAAGTCTTCACTGTCACAGCTTTGGGGCCAGCAGGGTGACAGTGGGAGAGGGGACCTCCCAAGGTCTTCGAAGGGTCCCTGTGTGCCTGGCCTCAGTTTCCCTTGGTATCCCTCCTCCCTTATAACCCCTTTCATGGGGAGGATGAAGTCTGGCTGGGGATGTCCACGTTGGAACAGGCAGGCCCGACACTACCAGGCCATAGGGACAACCACCACCGCCCCCTCTCCTCACCCCGTATCCTGTCCTTGGGAGGAAAGCGGACCATGCCGTGTGAAGTCAAGATACAGATGGCTTCTGGGACAAAGGGACTGGCCACCCTTAGACCTGGGCCCACTTCCTGGCTGGACAAGCCTTCAGCCTAGGTGGGCAGTTTACCTGTTCCGGCCACCCCAAGAAAGTGAGAACATGTGTGTACTTGCAGACTACGCAGGGTGCTTCTGGCTCGTGGCTGCTGTTGTCTGGTAGCCCGGGCTTCGCACTCTGTAGACCGTTGGTTGTAAAGCCTCTGTGCCTTAGTGCTGGCTTTTCCTCTGAAGAGAGTCATCCTTGGTCAGCAGAGGGTTAAGCTACAATGTGTGATGGTTTCCAGAGGCTGTGTGGCCTGGAGTAGCAGGCAGCAATGGCCCTTAAATCATGTTTGAAGCCAAAGCTCTGGGGGTCTGTGAAAGAGTCGTGTCCCAGCAATGCTGTCTGGATAGAAACACAGTTCTTTTTTGTTGTTGTTGTGGGTTTATTATTTATTTATTTTGTTGTTGTTGTTTGAGACAGGGTCTTTCTGTAGCCCCAGCTGTCCTAGAACTCACTATGTAGACCAGGCTGGCCTCCATCTCACACAGATCAGCCTGCCTCTGCCTCCCAGGTGCTGGGATTAAAGGTGTGCACCACCGCGCCTGGAGAGAGGCACAGTTCTTGGATTTATGGCAGTTGTTTATGGCTGGAGCCTGCTCCGGGGTTATGAAACTGGCTGCTCTTGCAGAGGACCCTGGCTCTTTGCCCATCATCCACATGGTGGCTAGTGGCTAACAACTGTCCATAACCCCAGTGTCAGGGGATCAACACCTTCTCTGTCCTCTGTGGGCATTGCACAACATGGGTGCAATTACATACATACACTCATACACACAAAATTTTGTATATACACATATTTGGTCTTATTAAGACAGGGTAGTCTTGTGGCTATAGAGATGACTTAGCGGTCAAGAGCAATGGCTGCTCTTGCAGAGGACCTGGGTTCAATTCCCAGCACCCACGTGGCAGCTAGCAACTGTCCATAACTCCAGTTCCAGAGGATTCGACGCCCTCCTCTGGCCTCCCTGGGCATTGCACCACCTGCAGGCAATACACTCTTATTAGATATTTAAAAAAAAACAAAAAAAAAAAAAAGACGAGGTCTCCCTATAGCCTCAGCTGGCCTGGAACTCACTATGTAGACCAGGCTGGCCTCAATCTCAGAGATCCACCTGCCTCTGCCTCCTAGGTGCTGGGAACCACACCCAGCCACAAACTAATATTTTCAGAGAAAGTTTTTCTTTTTTTTATTTATTTCTATTTTATCTGTATGCATGTTATCATCTCTCCAGCCCCCAGAAATTCATATTATTAAAAAAATTCTTTAAGGCTAGGTGTGGTGATGCACACCTTTAATCCTAGGACTCAGGAGGCAGAGGCAGGCAGATCAAGGCCAGCCTGGTCTATATAGTGAGTTCCAGGCCAGCTGGGGCTACAGGGAGACCCTGTCTCAAAAAGACCAAAAAAAACATTCTTTAAAGTAGTTAATTTTCCTTTGAAGTCTGGAAGATTCCTCCTGCCACCGGGCATGTTTGGCAGATGTAGAGAGGCTTGTGACTTGTGGCTCACAGACCCACTCTGCTCACACAGCCACAATTCTCAGATCCTCCTGTGAAGGGCTTCCCACCATGTGGGCTGAAGGCAGAAGAGACTGAGGTTCCCGGGGGCCAGAGGAACTCAGCCCAAGGTCACTTGTACACTGTGTGGCTCCATCCAGGCACAGGCCGTGGCTGGGAGACAGCCGGGCCTCCCCCACAGTTTGGCTTTCACACGTACAAATCACTTGATAATTTTTTTCTATGTATCTTTTGGATCATTTCCTTGAGTTCAATTCCCTGAAGTGGAACGCCGGTTGCCCGGCGGGCACAGTGTTTATAGCTGTGCCTGAGAGGCGCCAGGCAGTGGCAGGAGCCAAATCTCAGGCAGGTGCTGGACATAGCTCAGAGGCCACAGTCCTGATGCCCGCAGGTCCCTGGAGCCGATTTGGGCCAGCACCTCAGCCTGTGTTCTCTAGAAACAGTGGGCACTGGGCCCACAGGACACCCCCAAACCCAGGGGGTGGTGACAGAAATCAAGGGATCTGAGGGGGTGACACCCTATGGGGGAGGGAGGCTGCTCCAAGCTTTCGGGGCAAAATCAAACAGCAGTGCAGTTTTGTCTTTTTTTTTTTTTTATTTACTTATTTTCTATGTGTATGAATGTACTGTCTGCATGTGTCTGTGCACCCGTGTCTGTGCAATGCCACGGAGGTCAGAAGAGGGTGTCAGATTCCCCTAGAACTGGGGTTCTCCTGGAATTGGAGTTACAGATGGTTCTCAGCCGCCATGTGGGTGCTGGGAATAGAACCCGGGTCCTCTGCAAGAGCAGTCAACGCTCTTAACCGCTAGGCCATCTCTCCAGCCCCAGAGTTTTGTTTTTGTCTTTGTTTGCTTGCTTGGCCTTTTTTTTTTTTTTTTTTTTTTGACCGGTTCTCCCTGTTAGCCAGGGCTGGCCTGGAACTCACTATGTAGACCAAGCTGTGCTGACCTTGTGTCCTTGATCTCACAGAGATCCCCCTGCCTCTGTCTCCATGCCTGGTCTGTTTTCTTCTTAAACATTTATTTGTGGCCAGGCGTGGTGGCACACGCTTTAATCATCCGTGGGTTGGGGAGACAGAGCAGGGTGGATCTCTGTGAGTTCACGGTCAGCTCTGTCTACTAGCAAGCTCCGGCCAGCTGCAACTAAAAAAAGGAGAGCCCTGTATCAAAATACCAAAAATAGCGGCGTGGTGGACATATGCCTTTAATCCTAGCACTTGGGAGGCAGAGTGCAGGAGGATCTTTGTGAGTTCCAGGCCAGCCTGGTTACAGGTGAGTTCCGGACAGTGGGCTACAGGGAGACCCTGTCTCAAAAAGACCAAAAAAAAAAAACAAAAACCAAAATAAAAAAGCAAAACAAAACAAAAAAAACCCCAACATTTATTTATTTGTTTTTTGTGGGGTACTGTGGGATGAATTGGTTCTCTTCTTTTTTTTTTTTGTTTTTTTTTTTTTTTTTTGTCTTTTTGAGACAGGGTCTCCCTGTAGCCCCAGCTGTCCTGGAACTCACTCTGTAGACCAGGCTGGCCTTGAACTCACAAAGATCCTCCTGCCTCTGCCTCCCAAGTGCTAGGATTAAAGGCGTGCGCCACCACGCCCAGCTGAATTGGTTCTCTTCTAACATGTGAATGGATCCTTGGGGTGGGAGTGGGGGTGGGGGTGGCTGAACTCAGGTTGTTAGGTTTGGCGGCAAGCACCTTTACTTACTGAGCCATTTTGCTGGCCTTTGGGTTGGTTCATTCATTCATTCATTCGTTCATTCATAGATATGGTCTCCCTGTAGCCCTGGCTGGGATGGAACTTGCTATGTAGACCAGGCTAGCCTTGATCTCACAGAGATCCTCCTGCTCCTACCCTCTGAGTGCTGGAATTAAAAGTGTGCACCACCACAGTGACCATTTTTAAACATTTTTAGGGGTGGTATTTGCCCACAGTGTGCATATAGAAGTCAGCAAAGCTTTGCGAAGTGGGTTTTCTCCTGAGTCTGCATCAGTCTGGGGGTTGAACTCAGGTTTGTGTGGCAAGCACCCTTCCCTGTTCAGTCATCGCCCTGCTCTCTCTTGGGATATATCTCATCCAGTTTTCTTTTGAAACTGGGCGTCCTGCCTCAGGAGGCAAAGGCAAGAGGTCCGGTCTCTGGATTCGTCCGCCTGCTCTGGGCACTTCCTGTCATGGAGTCCCACACTGTGTGGCTTTTTGAGTCTGGGTCTCTCCCTGACCACTGTGTCCCTCAGGTCCCTCTAGGCTATGGTGTGTGTCAAGAGCCTTGCTTCAATTCAGGGCTGTGTGATACTGCTGCCTACAGATGGACCATGTTGGGCATTCTAGTTCATTCCCTTGCTGTGATAAAATATCCCAAGAAAAAGCAAGTTCAAGACAAGGCACCTGTTGGAGGCAGCACAGGGCCGGTGGCTGCACATGGTTGTGAGTGTGTGAGAGACGGGCGGACTTATGGCAGTCTCCTGTCTAACTTTTTGCCAACCCTGTAGGCAGTTCTCCCTTGGAAAAGTTGTTTTCTTATTTTTTTTTTTGAGGGAGGGTCTCCCTGTAGCCCAGGCTGGCCTGGAACTCACAGAGATCTGCCTGCCTCTGCCCCTAGGAGACTGGGATGAAATTACCTGCACCACCATGCCCCACCTTATTTATTTTATTTAAAGATCAATTTATTTTTATTTTAAGGGTATGAGGATTCTGCCTCTATGTATGTAAGTGCACCCCTGGGTGCAACCCCGCAGGGGCCAGAAGAGGGTATTGGATCCCCAGAACTGAAATTACAGACAGTTGTTAGCCACCATGTGGGTGCTGGGAACTGAACCCAGGTCCTGTGTAAGAGCAGCCAATCCTCTTGACTTATGAACCAGCTGGCCTGGAACTCACTATGTAGACCAGGCTGGCCTCCATCTCATAGAGATCTTCCTGCTTCTGCCTCCCAGGTGGTGGGATTAAAAGCCTGTGCCACCACACCTGGATCTCCACCTTAGTTTTTGAGACAGTCTCTGAACTTGGAACCCACCAATTGGTTAGGCTGGTGGCTAGTGAGGTCCAGGGATCCCCCTGTCCCCAGACACTGGACAACTTGCCCAGCAGCCGCTTTACCTGCAGAGCCATCTCCCAGCCCTGGGATAGGTATTGTTGTGCATTTTCTCAGTGGCTGAGGACAGGCATCTGTCCTGGGGTGCTTGTTCCCATGGGGAGCTGTCTGGTTCTCAGCACCATGTTCACCTGTCTCGGGGGCGTCTTACCCTATCCATGTGTCCATACACTTCCCTAGTGGAATCTGGGGACCGTGTGTTGGGCATGGGGCCCACTTGACACTGTTAATGTCCATCCAGTTACTGGTAGACAGTGCCCCACCTCTGTCTTGCAAGCCTCTTGGCTGGATCAATGCCTTCTGTCTGTCCCTGGTGACCAAAGTTACTATTTATATATTTATCTATTTCACTGTGTTTTTTTAAGACAGGATCTCATGGAGCCTGGGCTGGCCTCCAGCTCCCTGTGGAGCCCAGGACAGCCCTGAGCTCCTGAGCTCCTGCCTCCACCGCAGTGCTGGGACAACACAGGTGCCACCACTCCTGACTCTTGAGGGTGTTCTCTGAGGAGGCTGCGCTGTACCTCATGACAGCCTGGGCTTACCCGAGTGTGGAGTTTGCAGCTCTGGAAGAGTGGGCTCACTGTGCGCCAGAGGGAGAAGTGTGGGGGAGTGGGGTGCCCGGTCTTCACTGCGTGTACCCCACCCTGCTACCAGGACTCCTTCTAGCCTCCAGCAGTGCCTCTGACCATGCTGGACATTTAGCCCTCCGCCCTGTTCTGTTCTTGTCCTTTGGCAAGCCAGCTTTGTGCCAGGCACAGTCGTCTTTGGTCAGGTGAAGTGTTTTAATCTATTTTCAGCCACCTCTGTGGCATTGGGGCATCTCTCAGGCAAGGTCAGAGAGAAGGATCCTGGCTGCCAGGGGTCCCCATGGGCCTTCCCCCCTAAGTCCTTGCTGAGCTGTTGGAGAAGGACCTGGGGTGCTGGAAAACGGCCTTAGAATCTGGGGTCTTGGAAACTGCTCTGGCATGGGTGGAGGGCACGGCTATAGGACCGAGGGTCCTAGAAACCACCCTGCTCGGCCCAGCCGTCCAGGCGCAAGCGCCCTGCCTTCTCGCAGGTTCTACTGGGACTTCACCATGCTGCTGTTCATGGTGGGAAACCTCATCATCATCCCTGTGGGCATCACCTTCTTCAAGGACGAGACCACAGCGCCGTGGATCGTCTTCAACGTAGTGTCGGACACCTTCTTCCTCCTGGATCTGGTGCTCAACTTCCGCACCGGCATTGTGATCGAGGACAACACGGAGATCATTCTGGACCCGGAGAAGATCAAGAAGAAGTACCTGCGCACGTGGTTCGTGGTGGACTTTGTATCGTCCATACCGGTGGACTATATCTTCCTCATCGTGGAGAAGGGCATCGACTCTGAGGTCTACAAGACCGCGCGTGCACTGCGCATAGTGCGCTTCACCAAGATCCTCAGCCTCCTGCGGCTGCTGCGCCTGTCACGGCTCATCCGCTATATTCACCAATGGGAGGAGGTGAGGGCAGGGCCAGGGACCTGGGCATGGGAGGCGACCATGTTCATGTGGGCGGGGTCACTGTTCATGTGGGCGGGGCCACTGTTCATGTGGGCGGGGCCAGCGACCTAGGTATGGACAGGGACTCTGGTGTGGGCAGGGTAAGTAACCTAGGTGTCTGTGGATCCAATGCTGTGGGTGTGGGTAGAGCCACAGGCAGGTTTTTGGGTCTGGGAAGGACCAGGGTTATATAAGATGGTATTCGGGCCTGGAGAAATGGCCTAGCGATTAAGAGTGCCGACTGCTCTTGCAGAGGACCTGGGTTCCATCCCCAGCACCCACATGGCGGCTGAGAACTGTCTTTAATTCCAGTTCCAGGGGAATCCGATGCCCTCTTCTGACCTCCGTGGCATTGCACGACACAGGTGCACAAACCTACATGCAGACAGTACATTCATACATAAATTTTAAAAATTAAAAAAAAAAAGATGGTATTCATAAGTGAACAAGGATGCTGGGCTTCTGGGGGTGGGGCCAAAGCAATAGAGGTGGAGCCTCAGGTGGGGGCGTGGCCAGTGCTGTGGGCATGGCCATGAGAAGGGTAGAGGCGTATGTCTGCAGGGGAGTGGGCATTTCGGTGCCTTGGCCTAGAGTGTCTAGTTGGCATCCTCAGGCTTGGGTGGGTTCAGGGCTATGGAGACAGTGCCTCACCTGTACTGTATAGTATATTGGTTCCACCCAAGTCTGGGGGGTGGCCGTGGGCTGTGGCTGGACCAAAACTGCAGGGCATGGGACAGGGCAATGAGCAGTGCCAGTGGAAGGCCTCTGGTATGGGATGGTACCCCAGTTAGCAGGTGGAGTGCCCTGGGCAGGGCCGAGGCTGCAGGGGCCATAAGAAGAACGTGGAAAAGGCCTCTGGGATGGGATGGTACCCAAGTTAGCAGGTGGAGTGCCCTGGGCAGGGCCGAGGCTGCCGGGGCCATAAGAAGAACGTGGAAAAGGCCTCTGGTATGGGATGGTACCCCAGTTAGCAGGTGGAGTGCCCTGGGCAGGCCGAAGCTGCAGGGGCTGTAAGAAGAATGTGGAAAAGGAATGTGGAAAAGGCCTCTGGTACGGGATGGTACCCCAGTTAGCAGGTGGAGTGCCCTGGGCAGCGCCGAGGCTGAAAAGGCCTCTGGTATGGGATGGTACCCCAGTTAGCAGGTGGAGTGCCCTGGGCAGGCCGAAGCTGCAGGGGCCGTAAGAAGAATGTGGAAAAGGAACGTGGAAAAGGCCTCTGGTACGGGATGGTACCCCAGTTAGCAGGTGGAGTGCCCTGGGCAGCGCCGAGGCTGAAAAGGCCTCTGGTATGGGATGGTACCCCAGTTAGCAGGTGGAGTGCCCTGGGCAGGCCGAAGCTGCAGGGGCCGTAAGAAGAATGTGGAAAAGGAACGTGGAAAAGGCCTCTGGTACGGGATGGTACCCCAGTTAGCAGGTGGAGTGCCCTGGGCAGGGCCGAGGCTGAAAAGGCCTCTGGTATGGGATGGTACCCCAGTTAGCAGGTGGAGTGCCCTGGGCAGGCCGAAGCTGCAGGGGCCGTAAGAAGAATGTGGAAAAGGAACGTGGAAAAGGCCTCTGGTACGGGATGGTACCCCAGTTAGCAGGTGGAGTGCCCTGGGCAGGGCCGAGGCTGAAAAGGCCTCTGGTATGGGATGGTACCCCAGTTAGCAGGTGGAGTGCCCTGGGCAGGCCCGAGGCTGCAGGGGCCATAAGAAGAACGTGGAAAAGGCCTCTGGTATGGGATGGTACCCCAGTTAGCAGGTGGAGTGCCCTAGGCAGGGCCAAGGCTGCCAGGGCCATAAGAAGAACGTGGAAAAGGCCTCTGGCTTTTGGGGCAGCTGGGATGGTAGGCCCAGATACGTCTATCAGGGCGCAGGGCTTGGCCACCGGGAGATGATCGAGATCTGTGGCAGGGGCGGGGATGATGTGGTACCTGACATTAGGAGGCTCCTGGAAGGTGCTCGCCAATGCTGGGTAACAGGTTCAGGAGTAGGGCTAACAGACACTGGGCGTCAGGAAGCAGCCCCTCTACCTCCCCATGGAGCCACAGGGGTTTGGGAGGGACCTTCAGGCAGCATTATTACCATGCCTTCCTGCGCCCAGTAAGGTCAAGGTCCACAGGTCCCTTACCAGTGGGGAAACTGAGGCTCAGAGCAGCAAACCCACTCCCCACCCCTAAGTCTAGGATGCCAGGCCCAGTACTGCCTCTGGCCCACTCCTGCTGTGGGGCTGGCAGGTGGGGGCAGGGCCCGGCCGGGATGGGTTCTAGAGATCCTGGATGAGGCAACGGAGACCGTCCTGAAGATTTAGGTTACCATGGTGGCAGACAGGGTGGGGGTGAGTATAGACATAGGGGACGATCTCATGGCCACACGCCCGCCCTCTCAGATCTTCCACATGACCTATGACCTGGCCAGTGCTGTGATGCGCATCTGTAACCTGATCAGCATGATGCTCCTGCTCTGCCACTGGGACGGCTGCCTGCAGTTCCTGGTACCCATGCTGCAAGACTTCCCCAGTGACTGTTGGGTGTCCATCAACAAAATGGTGGTAAGTCTGTCCCCACAGAACGGGTGCCCACCAGCGCCCCCTAGAGGCCGCCAGGGGCGGCACAGCTCCTATTCCTCCAGGTCACTCATGAAACTTGTTGTTATTGTTTTCTCTTTTTTTCTTTTTTTTTATTTCTGTATGTGTATGAATGTACTTTCTGCATGCAAGTGTGTGCACCCGTGTCGTGCAATGCCGCGAGGTCAGAAGAGGGTGTCAGATTCCCCTGGAACTGGAGTTCTCCTGGAATTGGAGTTTCAGACGGTTCTCGGCCGCCATGTGGGTGCTGGGGATCGAACCCGGGTCCTCTAGAAGAGCGGTCGGCGTTCTTAACCACTAGGCCATCTCTCCAGCCCCTGTTGTTGTTTTCTTAGAGTGTCATTGTACCTAGGCTGGCCTCAGACTGACTGTGTAGCTGAGGGTGACCTTGAACTCCTGACAATCCTGCTTCTACCTCCCAAGTCAGGGCTGCAATGACCACATATGCTCCACATGCAGGACAACTATCTAGAATCCCCAGTGAGGGGGTGGGGCATGGCTCAGTGATTCCTGCTTGGGTCATATACCTGAGAACTTAGGTTCTGTCCCCAGATTGTAAAGTTGGGGAGGAGGTCCACCCTGTCTGATTCCTGTAGTGAAGGTCAGGTCGCATCTCATGAGTGTGGCTCTCACCCCAGGCCGGAGCCACACTGAGATTTGGTGCACCTTGGCCAGGACTGAGCAAGAAGGCATCGACGGGGCGGAAGCCAGGGAGGGAGAACTGGCACACCCCTCCCGGGAGCCTGACACAGCTGCTCTGGGTGAAGAGCCCATTGTCCAGCTGCCGGCTGCACAAGCAGTTCCATTTCCTGGACAGGCCCGGTGCCCCCCTTCCCTATACAGGTCAACTGAGGACACCCAGGGTGGACCTCTAACTCTCCCTAAACCTGGACTGTTACTCCATTGTTCCAGGGCCTCAGTTTCCCCAGAGGGGAAACCGCAAATGCCCTTGGCTTGTGTGTGTCTTGGCTACCTCTGATCTCCAGTGCCTACAGGAGGGTAGTTGGGGTGAAGGGGGGCATGCCAACCCCCGACTGCCCACCCTGGTCTTACAGAATCACTCATGGAGCGAGCTCTACTCCTTCGCGCTCTTCAAGGCCATGAGCCACATGCTGTGCATCGGCTACGGGCGCCAGGCACCAGAGAGCATGACAGATATCTGGTTGACCATGCTCAGCATGATCGTGGGCGCCACCTGCTACGCCATGTTCATCGGCCACGCCACTGCCCTCATCCAGTCTCTTGACTCCTCCCGGCGACAATACCAGGAGAAGGTCAGAGGAGACCCTGTTCCGGGTCCGAGAGGGAGGTGGGCCTGCTTGGGGTCTGAGGGGAGAGGCGGCCCCTGTTTCTGAGAGGGGAAGGGTGTCCCTGGTTCTGTGCACAGGAGGAGAGAGGGAAAGGAACCAGGTGGGCCTGATGAAGAGGGTGCACCCACAGGCCTCTGGTGATAACGGAGGACAGGCCCAGGGGATCAGGACCAGGCCCGGCCCCCAAGTTGGATGCTGAGGGGCTGGCCCTCAGGAACTCGGGGTATTGGAGAATCCACCTGCCAGACTTCTCCTGGTCTGTGCACAGGGACAGTGTCCCGTAGGCTGCTGCTAGGGGCCTTGCCATCTGCACCAGAGCCTTGCAGTCTGTGCTAACCCCCTCCCCAGTGCCAGCTGGGTCAGCCAGGCCCTGTGCCAGCTGCTTGCCATCCGGAAGCTGCCTCGCACCCAAACACGAGCTGGTGCTGTCACCCGCCCACCATCACGGGATCCGCTGAGCTAAGGACAGCTGTGGCTGGGGGGGGGGGGCGCTGGGCGGAAATGGGGCTGGGGCAGCCCTGGGGTGCTGTGCTCGCTCGGGACAGCCTGGCACCCTCACCCTGGCCCTCCTCTGAAGGGGATGGCTCTGTCTGGTCCCTGAAGCCTGGGACAGGGCTGTGGACGGGAGTCAACGTGCACACACAGCCTCAGAAATAGGAGCTATGCACCCCAATGTGCCCACATGGCAGCCATGTGAAGCAGAGCATCATGTAGCTCGAGCTGACTCAGTATGTAGCTGAGGATGACCTTGAACTCCTGATCCCCCTGCCTCCACCTCCTGAGTGCTGGGAGGACAGGCCTGTGATGCCACAACTGGTTTATGTGGTGTTGGGGATGAACCCAGGGCTTCATGCATGCTAGGAAAGCTCTCTGCCCACTGAGACACGAGCACTCTGCCTACTCAGACACAAGCACTCTGCACTGAGACACAGTCCCAGCTCCTTATGTCTTAGCATTCGACTTTAGCTGCCTGACTCTTAATTCATTTCTTTTTTTTTAATTTTATTTATTTATTTTATGTGTATGAATGTACTGTCTACATGCAGGTCTGTGCACCCATGTCGTGCAATGCCGCGGAGGTCAGAAGAGGGTGTCGGATTCCCCTGGAACTGGAATTCTCCTGGAATTGGAGTTACAGACGGTTCTCAGCTGCCATGTGGGTGCTGGGGATCGAACCCGGGTCCTCTGCAAGAGCATCTGTGCTCTTAACCGCTAGGCCATCTCTCCAGCCCTTAATTCTTTTTTTTTTTTTTTTTTTTTGGTTTCGTTTTTTTTTTTTGGTTTTTTAACAGTGGTTCCCTGTAGCTCCAGCTGTCTGTGAACTCACTCGTAGACCAGCTGGCCTTGAACTCACAAAATCCCTGTGCTCCCAAGTGCTAGGATTTTAAAGGCGTGGCACCACGCCCGGCAATTCATTTCTATAGTCAGTGTTTCACTGCAGCTCAGGCTGACTTGGAATTCTCTGCCCTCCTCCTACCCAAGTCCTGGGATGAGAGTGGTTCACTGCCTGACTGCCTGAATTTCAGCTAATGGCCCTGACATCGAGTTAATGTAATGTTATTTTAGAATTATTATTCAGAATAGTTTTTGTATTGTGCAGAATGTCAGGGGTTAATTTAATTGAATTACTACTCAGACTCAGGTTGGGATTTTTTGTGTATGTTTTGTTTTGTTTTGTTTCTCAGTCTGAGTCTGTCTATGTATGTAGCCATGGCTGGACCCAGGACTCACTATGTAGACCAAGCTGACCTCAAACTCAGATCTGCTTGCCTCTGTCTCCTGAACGCCGCCTAGACTCAGGGTTGATCATAAACACATGTACTAGGTGTGCTGTCACATGCCTGTCACCTCAGTAGGGGGGGTCAGGAGTTTGGGGTCCTTCTTCATTATAGACTGAGTTTGAGGCCAGCCTGGGCTATGTGAGACCTTGTCTTTTTTTTTTTTTTTTTTTTTTTTTGTCTTTTCGAGACAGGGTCTCCCTGTAGCCCCAGCTGTCCTGGAATTCACTCTGTAGACCAGGCTGGCCTTGAACTCACAAAGATCCGCCTGCCTCTGCCTCCCAAGTGCTAGGATTAAAGGCGTGCGCCACCACGCCTGGCTGAGACCTTGTCTTAAAACATGTTGCGGAGCCAGTCCTGGGAGGCTACTGATCCTGGTCTGTCCCCTCAGTACAAACAAGTGGAGCAGTACATGTCCTTCCATAAGCTGCCTGCCGACTTCCGCCAGAAGATCCACGATTACTATGAGCATCGGTACCAGGGGAAGATGTTCGACGAGGACAGCATCCTTGGGGAGCTCAACGGTCCGCTGCGCGAGGTAAGGCTATGTGTGTACTTACCTGTACCTGCCCGCACCTGAATGCCCCCTGTGCCCAGGGTACATGTCTAAACAGCCTGTTTAAACCTGGCTCTGGGTGTCCTGGGCAAGTCTCCATGGGCCGTGCTGGACAATATCCCCCCTTGAGGTAACTTTTTGTTATTAATTTTTTGTCTTTTTGAGGCAGGGTCTCCGAGCTGTCCTGCAACTCACTGTGTAGACCAGGCTGGCCTTGAACTCACAGAGATCCACCTGCCTCTGCTTCCTGAGTGCAATGGATTGACAGGCCTGCGTCACTGGGCCCAGCTTGAGTTTGACTTTCTTTTATTCTTCTGACTCCTCTGCCTCCGCACGCCAGCGTGCAGCAGTGAGTCAGTGCGACTCACAGTCCTGCCTCTGCTTCTGACTGTCCACGAGTGTGCGTCAGTGCGACTCACAGTTCTGCCTCTGCTTCTCATTGTCCACGAGTGTGTTTTCTTGCTGCGTTCTCCTCCTTTGTTCTTAGCAGTGACCTTGCCTGGCAGCTTCTGCTGTTTAAATAGCACAGCCTGATGTGTCCTGGCTGAGAACCATGTTGCGTGTATAACAGGCGAGATTCCCAGCCAGTGCTTGAGGACACGTGGTTCTGGCTCCTTTTTTGGTATTTTTGAGACAGGGTCGCCCTTTAGTCCCAGCTGGCCTGGAGCTCACTCTGTACACCAGGCTGGCCTTGAACTCCCAAAGATCCTCCTGCCTCTGCCTCCCGAGTGCTGGGATTAAAGGCGTGCCCCACCACACCTGGCTGTATGATACATCTTAACAAAATTTAGCCCTTCTGGGGCTGGAGAGATGGCCTAGTGGTTAAGAGTGCTGACCGCTCTTACAGAGGACCCAGGTTCGATCCCCAGCACCCACATGGCGGCCAAGAACCGTCTGAAACTCCAATTCCAGGAGAATTCCAGTTCCAGGGGAATCCAAGACCCTCTGACCTCCGCGGCATTGCACAACACGGGTGCACAAACCTACATGCAGACAGTACATTCATACACATACAGAAATAAATAAAATTAAAAAAAAATTTTAGAAAAATTTAGCCCTTCCCCATCCATGTTCCCTCATAGCTCTCCATCATATTCCCTGCATTTCGTTGTCATACGTGTTAAGTCCTAAGCAGTCAAACATTTGTACCCAGATGCCTACAGAATGAGTTCCAGGACAGCTGGGACTACAGGGAAACCCTGTCTTGAAAAGACCAAAAAAAAAAAAAAAAGATCCTACTTCAGGAAAAAAAAAAAAAAAAAAAAGATAGGGCGATCGTCAGGTTAAGACATGTTGCTCTGCAAAGGTCATGGGTTCGATTGCCAGCAGCAATATAGTTAGTTGTGCACATAAAAATAATAAAGTATAGTGGGTGTTTTTTTTTTTTTTGTTTTTTCGGGGGGGGTTTTGAGACAGGGTCTCCCTCTAGCCCCAGCTGGCCTGGAGCTGCTCTGTGGACCAGGCTGGCCTGAACTCACAGACGATCTGCCTCTCTGCATCCCTGAGTTGTGGGATTAAAGGCCTGTGGCCACCCATACCTGGCTGGAATATATTTTTTATTTGTTTATTTTTTGTGTCTTTTCTTTTTTTTTTTTTAATTAATTAATTACATTATTTATTTATGTATGTGTATGAATGTACTGCTGCATGCAAGTTTGTGCACTGGCAACGCCGCGGGTCGAAGAGGGTGTCGGATTCCCCTGGACTGGAGTTCACCTGGAATTGGAGTTAACAGACGGTTCTAGCCGCCATTGTGGTGCTGGGGATGCGAACCTGGGTCTTTCTGCGAAGACGTTTGTGTGTCTCTTAACCGCTAGGCTGTCTCTCCAGCCCCCTTTTTTTTGTCTTTCAAGACAGGGTCTCCCTGTGAGCCCAGCTATCCTGGAACTCCCAAGTGCTAGTATGTAAAGGTGTGGTGCCACCACACCCCTTGAAAGTATATCTTTTTAAAAGGCAGATGGCGGTCGGATTTTGTGAGTTCAAGGCCAGCCTGTTCCACAGAGTGAGCTCCAGGCCAGCTGGGGCTACAGGGAGACCCTGTCTCAAAAAGACCCCCCCCCAAAAAAAACACACAAAAAACCCCACGATACTTTATTATTTTTATTTTATGTGCACAACTATGTTGCCTGCCTCTGCCTCCTGAGTGCTAGGGCTAAAGGCGTGCGCCACCACACCAGGCCAATAAAATATCTTTTATTTATTTATTTATTTTATTATTATTTTTTTGGTCTTTTCAAGACAGGGTCTCCCTGTAGCCCCAGCTGTCCTGGAACTCACTCTGTAGACCAGGCCGGCCTTGAACTCACAAAGATCCACCTACCTTTGCCTCCCAGAGTGCTAGGACTAAAGGCTTGCGCCACCACGCCAGGGATAAAGTATCTTTTAAAAAGATATAATTTCAGGCCGGGCGTGGTGGTGCACGCCTTTAATCCTAGCACCTGGGAGGCAGAGGCAGGCGGATCTTTGTGAGTTCAAGGCCGGCCTGGTCTACAGAGCGAGTTCCAGGACAGCTGGGGCTACAGGGAGACCCTGTCTCAAAAACACACACAAAAAAAGATATAATTTCAGCGGGCGTGGTGGCATACACCTTTAATCCTAGCACTTGGGAGGCAGAGGCAGGTGGATCTTTGTGAGTTCAAGGCCAGCCTGGTCTACAGAGCGAGTTCCAGGACAGCTGGGGCTACAGGGAGACCCTGTCTTGAAAAGACCAAAAAAATAAAAAATAAAAAGATATACTTTCAGCCAGGCATGGTGGCACGTGCCTTTAATCCCAGCACTCAGGAGGCAGAGGCAGGCAGATCTTTGTGAGTTCAAGGCCAGCCTGGTCCACAGAGCGAGCTCCAGGCCAGCTGGGACTAAAAGGGAGATCCCGTCTCAAAAATACCAAAAGAAAAAAAAAATACACACACACACACACACACACACACACACACATACACACACACATACACATGCACGCACGCACACGCACACACACACACACACACTTTCCCACACCTGGCAGTGATCAGTTGCTGGTGGCTCCTTGGCTGTGTTTATGAGTTTACCTGCATGTGTGTAAGTGGACCTCTGTGTACCTCAGAAGAAGGCATCAGATCCCCTGGAACTGGAGTTACAGGCGGTTGTTAGCCATCATGTGGGTGCTGGGAACTGAACCCAGGTCCTCTGCAGCCAGTGCTCTTAACTGCTGAACCATTACTCCAGACCCAAATATTTTGTTTAGTTTTTAAGACAGTGTCTCCTGTAGCCCTAGCTAGCTTGAAACTTGCTATGTAGACCAGGCTGGCCTCAATTTCACAGAGATCTGCCTCCCTCTTCCTCCCAAAGTGCTGGGATTAAAGGCACGTGCCACCATACAAGGCTATTTATTTATTTAATTTATTTATTTTGGTCTTTTCAAGACAGGGTCTCCCTGTAGCCCCAGCTGTCCTGGAACTCAGACCAGGCTGGCTTTGAACTCACAAAGATCCGCCTGCCTCTGCCTCCCAAGTGCTAGGATTAAAGGCGTGCGCCACCACGCCAGGCAAGGCTTGGTTTTTAAATTTCCCTTTTTTGTGTGAGGGTTTGCCTGCACATTTGTAAGTGCACTGTGTATGCAGTGCCTGTGGAGGTCAGAAGGGGGTGTCACCTCCACAGACCTGGACCTGCAGACGGTTATTAGCCACCACCTGGGTTTTCAGAACCAAGGCAAGATCTTCTGAAGAGCACCAAGTACTCTTAACCTCTGAGCAAATTCTCCTGCCCCCTATTTTTTTATTTTCAGAGATAGGGTCTCGTGTAGTCCAGGCTAGCCTCTACCTCACTGGGTAACTGATGACCCTGAATGCCTGATCCTCCCTCCTCTACCTCCCAAGCATTTGAATGACATGTATGCATCACCACTCCTACTTTATGTGGTGCTGGGGATGAGCCCAGGGCCTTGTCTGTGCTAGGCCAGTGTTACCTACTTAGCTACAAGCACTCTGTATACTGAGCTACAAATATACCAACTGAGCTATAAGCACTCTAGCAACTGAGCTACAAATATACCAACTGAGCTATAAGCACTCTGTATACTGAGCTACAAATATACCAACTGAGCTACAAGCACTCTGTATACTGAGCTACAAATATACCAACTGAGCTATAAGCACTCTGTATACTGAGCTACAAATACACCAACTGAGCTACAAGCACTCTGTATACTGAGCTACAAGCACTCTGTATACTGAGCCCCAGCCCAGCTTTGCTTCTTTTGGGTTTATCTGGTGGTCATTATTTTTCATGTGTATGAATGTACTGTCTGCATGTAGGTTTGTGCACCCGTGTAGGGTAATGCCATGGAGGTCAGAAGAGGGCGTCGGATTCCCCTGGAACCCGGAGTCAAAATCAGTTCTCAGCCGCCATGTGGGTGCTGGGAATCGAACACGGGGTCCTCTGTAAGAGTAGTCAGCGCTCTTGACTGCTAGGCCATCTCTCAAGCCAGGGACCTGGGACTTAATATTGACTCTGGGTCTAGCTTTGCTGGCCCTGCCTCCTGTGTCTGCATAGGAAGTGGCTGGTGGCAGAGGGAGGGGCAGGCCTAGGGGAGGGTCCCATCCTTATTTGGAGGAAGAAACTGAGGGTCCGAGTGACCCAGCCCCGTGTCCTGCCCACAGGAGATCGTAAATTTCAACTGCCGGAAGCTGGTGGCTTCCATGCCTCTCTTCGCCAACGCGGACCCCAACTTCGTCACAGCAATGCTGACGAAGCTCAAGTTTGAGGTCTTCCAGCCGGGTGATTACATCATCCGTGAGGGGACCATAGGCAAGAAGATGTATTTTATCCAGCATGGGGTGGTCAGTGTGCTGACCAAAGGCAACAAGGAGATGAAGCTGTCCGATGGCTCCTACTTTGGGGGTGAGCATGGAAAGCTGGACAGAAGGACCTGACCCAGTGATTCTACTCAGGATGGGTCTTGGATGGGTGCTGGGGGAGGGTGGCTGGTCCTGGGTGGGCCTTAGGTGGCTGCAGGGCAGCTGTGTCCTGTGCTGGCCACTCAGGCTGGCCTCTCACTCTGCCAGAGATCTGTCTGCTCACCCGGGGCCGCCGCACAGCCAGCGTGAGAGCTGATACCTACTGCCGCCTATACTCGCTCAGCGTGGACAACTTCAATGAGGTGCTGGAGGAATACCCCATGATGCGACGGGCCTTTGAGACGGTGGCGATTGACCGCCTGGACCGCATCGGTGAGCCTCTGCCCTTCCCTGCAGAAGGGCTTAGCAAAGGGTGGGGCAGGTGCCCTCCAGACCTGGACAGGAGGACAAGGGCAGGCCGGCTCAGAAACACACAGGGCTTGATGCTAACCACTCAGGCTAAGCCAGAACAATGGAATGTTCTAGCTTGGTTGGGTTTTTATCTGAACAGGAGAGGGGCACAGTGGTAGAGACCTGGTTGGGATGAAGCGATACAGATTCGTGTGGCAGCAAGTTTCACTGCATCCAAAGTGCTTATGCAGGGCGGCCCACCACAGGCACAGTGTTTCAACACAAGTTGCCAATGTTGGTGTTTAGATATCCCTGCAGCAGGTACTCAGCACATGGTTTCCAGGAACATGCAGACAATGTTGATGCACTGCCTGTGATAGCAGGCTTGTGGGGCAGGAGAGTTGGCTCTGCAGCTAGGAGCACTGGCTGCTCTTGCAGAGGACCTGGGTTTGATTCCCAGCACCCACATGGTGGCTCACAACCACCCTTAACTCCAGTTCCAGGGGATCCACCTGGCCTCCGCTGGCATTGCACATCACAGGTACACTTGCAAAACACACACAGTACAAAAAAACAACTTGGCTTATGCACACAGCAGGTGCTCTATATGTTACCGTCTGCGTGATGGGTGCCCAGCCAATGGGCAGTCTGTGCTGCGCGCTGGCTGCATGCGTGCAGCCGGTGCTCACTAGGTGCCACCCGCCCCTCAGGGAAGAAGAACTCCATCCTCCTGCACAAGGTCCAACACGACCTCAGCTCCGGAGTCTTCAACAACCAGGAGAACGCCATCATCCAAGAGATCGTCAAATATGACCGCGAGATGGTGCAGCAGGCCGAGCTAGGCCAGCGCGTGGGGCTCTTCCCACCGCCACCACCCCCGCAGGTCACGTCGGCCATCGCCACACTGCAGCAGGCTGTGGCCATGAGCTTCTGCCCGCAGGTGGCCCGGCCGCTCGTGGGGCCCCTGGCACTGGGTTCCCCACGCCTGCTGCGCCGCACCCCCCCTGGGCCGCTGCCGCCCCCTGCAGCCTCCCCGGGCCCCGAGCCAGCCGCCAGCCCTCCGGCTGCGCCCTCCAGCCCGCGGGCAGCACCGCGGACCTCGCCCCACGCTGTGCCCTGTGCCAGGCCCGGCTCTCCCGCGCACGTGGGGCCTGCGCTGCCCGCACGTCGCCTGAGCCGTGCGTCACGCCCGCTGTCCGCCTCGCAGCCGTCCCTGCCCCATGGCGCGGCCGCCCCAGGACCCACCGCAGCGGCACGCACAGCCAGCAGCTCCACGCCGCGCTTGGGGCCCACACCCGGCCGGCCCACCGCGCCTGGCCCGGACCATAGAGACTCGGCCGCGCCCGGCCCCGACCCTCCGGACTCCTCTGCGCGCTCGCGCCTGTCGTCCAATTTGTGACCCTCGCGCCCGCTGGGCCGCCGTCCACACCAAAGCCACGCGCGTCGCCCGCCCGCCCGCGCCGTGCCCAAGCCATAGACCGACATAGGTAGCTTAGGGCGGGCGGCCCGCCGGCTGACCCCATCGCCCTGCGCCCACCTCCATCGCCCCCGCCCGGCCCGGCAGCCAAGCTCTGCACTGGAGAGTGAGGGCGCCATCACCTTGGTGCCTCAGCCCCCACCTGGGACAGGGACAGGACGGCCCTGGTCGAGGACCTGGCCACCCTGCGCCGGGTGAGGACGGATCTGGATCGTGCAATACCCGGCCCGCCGGCTTCCTGCTGCCCCTGTCCGCTCACGCAATAACTGGCCCGGGCCCCGCCTGCGTGTCCACAGTGACTTCCCAGGGGCACGCACTGTGGAGCCCGTAGCAGAGGGTGCCTGGCATGGAGCAGGAGCCCCGGGGGTGTCCTACATGGAACATGCACCCGAAAGTGCCCCCAGTGGAGCACACCCAGGGGCCGGCGTGGGGGTGGGGGGGTGAGGCTGGGTCCCCTCCGTTGCCATGAATGTACTGACAAGTTGAGGCAGCAGCGGCCCCCACGTACCATTAACCCACAGCCCATTCCGCGCAATAAATGACAGCATTGGCGCCCAGCGCGCCGTCTGATTGCTTGGCGCAAGCCCACATCTTATTGTGTATTTACACTGCACAGGCTAGTACAGAGACTCAGCTGAAGAAGTAGGTGGACTTCGTCACCTGGCTCAGGTCAAATGTACCTGCGGAGGGGAATGAGGGGGACAAGGAGCTGAGCTGAGGCAGGCCGGCGATGCACCTGCCCACTGCCCGCTGCTGGCCACCCACCCCTTACCTGTGTTGGGTAGGGACTGAAGAGTCTCCTGTAGCTTGGAGACCAGGGCCTGATCCTTGTGCTTCAGGGACCTGGTGCTAGAGGGGTGTGGGAAGAGTGAGGCAGCGGGAAGAGGGGAGTGAAGGGGTCGCCCGGCCACACTGCTCACCTGGCTCTGGAGCAGAAGTGCGTCCGCAGGAACAAGACCAGGTTCTCCAGGATCGGCTGGCTGTGCAGACGTATGAACTGCTCGCGGCACACCTGGGGCAGCGGGCAGAGGGCTCAGGTCACCTGGGTGTGAGTGCTGGAGACCCGCCAGCGTCCGTCCCAAGCCTGCTCTCACCTCATTCATCACCGCGACGTCAGTGGCGTGCGTCCAGAAGCAATCATGCACAGAGACGAATGTCAGGCCCTTCCTGGACGGGAGACCCCAGTGAAGCCAAATATCTAGTCGTCTGGAGACCTCGGCCTGCCTCAGACACCAGGCTTCCCAGTGCTGGCACAGGGGGGCGCCCTAGCGCTCTAGGTGGTAGATGTTCAGAAAGACGTTCGTCTTGCCACCCCCCAGCCTGCTGCTGAGGTGGAGCAAACTGAACCCCCATCCTCTTCAGTAAGCTCAGTCTAGCGCAGTCCTGTGCCAAGGACTGGCAGAGCCTGCACTGATCTGGGCCTTGAAGCTGCACAGTGCCTCCCAGGAACCTGAGCCTCTTGCAAGACCTCACCCAGCCAGGCCCTGCTCCCTTGGCCTCACCTTCACTGTCCGCTGTGTCCCCAGAGAGCAGGCCCAGGTGGTGGCAAGCCTCACACAGTTCATCACTAGGGCTGCGCACCTGCACGGTGGCCTCACCTGTAGCAGTGCAGGGCCGTGAGCATCATATGGGAGGAGTCCAGGGAGTGGATGAAGTTGGGGGGGAACGCATTCCTCTGCTTCAAAGTATTAGGCTTCCTATGGGGAAACGGGTTGCTAGACCTGAGCCCCCATCCCTGCTTCTCCCTCCCTTGTGCTCCCCCAGTGCTTGTCCCCTTGCCCCCCCCCAGGCCCTCGCCTGCTCACTGATTGACGTCCACGGAGCTGGTGAAGGTAAGGCTCTGCATCCCACCTTTAACCTACGGGGTGAGGCAGGGTACTGTGAGTCTAGTCGCGGTGGGGGGCAGGGGGGAAGAGAGGGTCCTGTACCTTGAGCTTGACCTCTCGGTGATAGGGCTGTATGATGGGGATGCCCAGGGGTGTGACCCATTCCACAGGCCAGCCTGCATGGGAGATGAGGTTGGCGACCTCAGTCAGCCAGTGCTGCGGACAGGACAAGAGGGCAGCTTAGTCAGGGACAGGACTGGAGAGGCTGGGATGGGAGAGCGGCTTTGGGATGCAGGGGGGTGTGGGGTAGAGGTGATGATGGAGGGCCTGTGGGGCGTGGGGCAGAGGTGATGATGGAGGCCCTGTGGGGTGTGGGGTAGAGGTGATGATGGAGGGCCTGTGGGGTGTGGGGTAGAGGTGATGATGGAGGGCCTGTGGGGTGTGGGCAGAGGTGATGATGGAGGGCCTGTGGGGTGTGGGCAGAGGTGATGATGGAGGGCCTGTGGGGTGTGGGGCAGAAGTGATGATGGAGGGCCTTTGTGGGTAGGGGTGATGATGGAGGGCCTGTGGGGTGTGGGTAGAGGTGATGATGGAGGGCTTGTGGGGTGTGGGGCAGAGGTGATGATGGAGGGCCTGTGGGGTGTGGGCCAGAGGTGATGATGGGGGCCCTGTGGGGTGTGGGGTAGAGGTGATGATGGAGGGCCTGTGGGGTGTGGGGTAGAGGTGATGATGGAGGGCCTGTGGGGTGTGGGTAGAGGGTGATGATGGAGGGCCTGTGGGGTGTGGGGTAGAGGTGATGATGGAGGGCCTGTGGGGTGTGGGTAGAGGGTGATGATGGAGGGCCTGTGGGGTGTGGGGTAGAGGTGATGATGGAGGGCCTGTGGGGTATGGGTAGAGGGTGATGATGGAGGGCCTGTTGGGTGTGGGGTAGAGGTGATGATGGAGGGCCTGTAGGGTGTGGGTAGGGGTGATGATGCAGAAGTAGTAGGGTCCTCACCTGGATGGCTCGAGTGCTGGAGAACATCTCCTGCAGGGTTCTGAAGACCTGGCGCACCAGGTAGTGCGAGGCCTCCCAAATGTGCTCCTGTGGGGCGGGGCAGGCAGAAGAAGCATGACTGACAGGTAGGGGCTACCCACCACCCAACCACTCTGCCATAGTCATGCGTGGGCCCACCTGGGGGAAGTTGCTGAGCTCACGCAGGCGCTTCTCAATCTGCAGGCGCCCACCATATCGCGTGACCCCATAGACCACAGTCATGACAGTCTGCTTGACCAACTTGCGGCTGATAAAGCCCTCCAGCACCTGCGCCACCCGCAGGCCGTCCTCAGCATCCTGCCTCCGGGACGCCTCCACCTGGTGGGAAAGGGACCAGGAGACACCATCATCCTCCACCAGGGAACCCAGGAAAGAGTCCCTGGGTAGTAACCATGCAGGCCTGGCACCCACCTGTGCTGCCACCTCCCTGTACACGTCCTGTGGCAGATCAGAAGGTGTCAGGTTGACGGATTCTGCCCCCACTCTGTCTCGGCCCAGGGCTGCATAATGCTGCAAACCATTGCAGGAGCCGTCCTGACCAGAAGGGGTGCCCATGAGTTAAGCACATGTACCCCAATACTGAGTCAACTCTTGGAGAGGGTCACCACACAGCAGGGTGCAAGGAGGTGCCTATCCCAGCAGAGAGTGCAGACCTGCCTCCCTCACAGGAAGCCAGTGCACAGCAAGACCAGCCCCACAGGACACCCACACTTGAGGATGGAAGCCCCCTGTGCGAAGCCAGGCCCAGGGTGCCCACCTGCACTCACCTGGTGAACAGGGAGGTGGGAGATGTAGGCAGCAGGGTCTGGGGCCCGCACAGCCTGCGCCACCTCCATGCAGCAGGCCAAGGTCTGCCAGGGCTCATCAGCCTCCATCCACCACTTCCGGCCCTGCAGAGGCCGGACAGGTCAGGTTCAAAGCTCAGAGGGCCGAGGCCAGCCTAGGACACGGAAGGACACGGGAAGGACACAGGAAGGCCTGACAGCATATGCAACGGGGGCAGGAGGGCCATTCAGGTGATGGACATGGGGACACAGGAAGTGTGACAGAGAAGGGTCCACTCAGGGGAGATGGCAGGACACCAGGCAGGCAGAAGGGAGGGGACACACACGGCCAGGCTGGGGGCATCTGAGAGGGCTGGGAAGAGCCAGAGGTGAGGACAGGCTGGCTGGGCAGAAGACAGGAAGGGAGACAGAGGTGGGGCTCACACCGTCATGGGATGGTCGGCGGAGTCTAGGATGTCCTCCATGACCTGGTCAGCGAAGGCCAGGCGCCCACGTAGCGACTCCTGTTTCTTGAGGCCAGTCAGGTTGATCAAGTGGATCTTGAGCCAGTCCAGGCCATGAGGCCCCAGCGGCCGGCCCTCAGCAAACTGCAGCAGGGCCCGGGCCAGGTCACTGCCCAGGTGGTTGAAGTAGGGCGGACAGGGGTAGGTGCGGCCGCGGAAGTCCATGTTGTGTGGCAGCCAGAAGATGCAGTGGCGCAGGTGCTGCGCCAGGGACAGGCGGTACAGGGCCTCGATGCGCAGGCTGTGCATCTCCCGGGATGCTTTCTGGCACTGTGCCATCTCCTTCCGCAGTTTGGCCTTCTGCGCCAGTGAGGAGCCTCGTGGTAGCTGAGGCTGCAGGGGCCTCGGGGCCTCGGATCGTGGGGGTGGCACCCCTAGGTGCACACAGCCCTTGTCCCTGAAGATGTCCAGCACCAGGTCCAGCACACGCTGGTTGACTCGCCAGGCACAGTTGCCCAGCTGAGTAAGTGTGTCCAGGGCACCGTGCAGCTGCTCAGGCGGGCACTGCTGCAGTAGGTGCTGGTGCTGCGTGGTCCCTTCTGTGGCACGCATGAGTTTGGTGGAGTTCAGCAGGTAGGCACCGAAGTTCGGGGACGTCCATGGCAGGGGTGGGCAGAGCATGGGTACCTCTGTGGTCTCGAAAGTCAGAATGGGTTCTGCTGCCGTCTCCAGCAGCTGCGTGAAGGCTGGGTGTGGCTTCAGGACACCAACCTGACAGACACGGTAGTCAGGACCAGGCAGGGCCCACCACTGCCAGTCAGCACTAACGTGGGGAGGGAGCGGCCAGGCGCAGAGCTGCCCACCTCCGCAGGTTAACAGGGAGCAGACATGGTAGTCAGGACCAGGCAGGGCCCACCACTGCCAGTCAGCACTAACGTGGGGAGGGAGCAGACAGGCACAGAGCTGCCCACCTCCACAGGTTAACAGGGAGCAGACATGGTAGTCAGGACCAGGCAGGGCCCACCACTGCCAGTCAGCACTAACATGGGGAGGGAGCAGACAGGCGCAGAGCTGCCCACCTCTCCAGGCACTTCCTGTGCCCCACACTGAATCCCATCATGGACTGAGATGGTAGGCAGCATTACCCAGAGGAGCTGGGACTGCTAAGTGGCTCTCCCACCACCAAGAGCCAGTCAGGGACTCCGAGTGGTCACAGCCTCCCAGAGTGGTCATGTACTCCACAAAATGGTCAGCTCTCCATTCAGGACAGTCAGGCTCCCACCCCTGGACTAGCCAACTACGCCCGCCTGTGCCCGCCCCAGCTGTGCATACCTGGCGGAAGCTGCGGAAGGAGTAGACATGATAGAGCACAGGGATAAGGCGGCAAGCACCCTGAGGGGCAGCCAGGCTGCGTGGCATCTGCACGGCCTTCACCAGGAGCTCGGCCAGCTCTCTGCCCAACTGCAGCACCACTTCCAGGGTCCAGGGCAGCTGCCGCAGGGCCTGGGGAGGGCTCAGTGCTTCCCAGTGCTGCCGTGGCAGGCGGGACGCCACCACCTGCAAGGAGAATGGTCAGGAGGGGGCTGCCCAGGTGACAGGATGACGGTGCAGTGGGGGTGTGGGGTATAGGACAGTGGCTGGTGGGGCGTGAGACGGTGGCTGGTGGGGCGTGGGACGGTGGCTGGTGGGGCGTGGGACGGTGGCTGGTGGGGCGTGGGACGGTGGCTGGTGGGGCGTGGGACGGTGGCTGGTGGGGCGTGAGACGGTGGCTGGTGGTGGGGTGTGAGATGCATGGTTGATGGTGGAGGGGGCTGTGAGATTGGTGGCAGGGAGAGGTGGTGCAGCTGCCTGGTAAGGGTCTGCCCTGGAAGGGTTGTGCCCCACAGGAAAGAGAAGAGGTAAGGGGTTGCCCATGGGGAGGAGCTGTGGAAAGGGAAGGGGTGCCCATGAGGAGGGAGGGAGGGAGGCAGTGTGCCCACAGGAAAGAGTGGGAAAGGGGGAAAGGGGGTCCCACAGCCCCTGACCTGTGTGTCGGCTGCCAGCAGCTGCAGGTACTGTGAATAGCACTGGCTCAGCTCCTGCAGGTAGCTGCCTGCTTGCTTCTGCGCTACCAAGTGCCGGTTCAGGACCCTCAGGCCCAGATCTTGTGCTAGAGAGAGGAGGGGCTGGCCCTGTGCAGGCAGTGCCCTCAGGACCTGGGGGGACCAGGAGCCAGTGTTGGCAGTCTTGGCACACCCACCGCCCAGTCCGGTGGCATAAGGCACGAGCTTGCCCGCAGCACCAGGCCCCCACCTGTATCAGCACACTCACGAACTCCTCCTCTCTGAGCAGGCAGAGGAAGGGGTAGAGGGTGGGCACCCCACTGCGTGCCTCGCTGGCCGCAGCAGCCTTGGCCTGCTGCAGTGCACGGAGCAGCTCTACCTCCCACTGTGCACGCAGACTCTGCAGGGTCTTTCGCTGTGGGAGAGGGCTGTTAGCACCAGGTTCAGTCCCCTGCCAGGACCTCACAGGACCCCCCTCTAGGGTCAGACCCCAAGCTCGTGACCTCACCGCCTCAGTGATCGCTCTGCTCATCTGTGGGGGCTTCTCCACGGACTGCACGCACACGCTGGAGCTCAGCTCCACCTGCAGCTGCTGTTGGAAGAGGCGCTGCAGGGTCTCCAGGGGCAAGTGCAACTTCGGGTAGGACACGGGGACGTCCTGCTGAGCACAGGAAGACAACAAGGTAAAGTAAGGGAGGGGGTGCAGCACCCAGCAGCCAAGATGCCTGGCTGCCTCCTGCAATGTCTTTCTGATGAACTGTGGGTCTACTCAAAACAGAAAACATGCCTGAGCCCAGAGTCCTGGGAATGGACCGAACAGCAACCTGACTGCCATCGGCTGGGCAGCAGCCCACTGTCAGCCACACCCCCACAGTGTAGTACTCAGCCATGGACCCAGTGAGACCCAGACACAGAAGGCCACACTGTGTGGGGCCATGGCAGGAAGTGGCTGTGGGGTGTGAGTCTGCAAAGGCACCTGCGTGTAGTCAGGGCCCTCCTCATGCAGGAAGGGAGGACAGCATTAGGGCAGGGCTGGCTTTCTGAACACAGCACAGGGCGGCCCCATGGGGTATCTGCTGGAGGCTCACCTTAGCATAGATCTCCTGCAGCAGTGGGGACGTGTTGGTGGGGGCCGGGGCCTTCCCTGGGGGGCTGAAGGTGGGCTCAGCCTTCAGCAGGGCTCGCAGGACTGCTGCCCGCTCCTCCTCTGACAGCATCAGGTCAGTGAAGAGCTGCTGGGGCCGCAATCCCTCCTGCAGCATCTGCTTCACACACCTGGGGGTGCATAGGGAGCTGGTACCATGCCCGGCTGACCCTGAGGGCAGGCCTGCACACAGCCCACCCATGACCTACCTTTGGATGGTGTGGAGATCCTGGTCCCTGCGTCCCATGCACTGGAGTGCAGCTGCATAGGAATGCAGGTCAGGGGAGAAGCCCGAGTCCTTCAGCATCACAAACACATACACCAGCTCCTTGAAAGCACCCTGGGGACAATGAGGACATGAGGGCTGGGGCTATACAGAACCCTCCCCTGTCCCCCCCTCCCCTGTTCCCTGGACAACCTCCTCTGACGCAGAGACGGGGAGGGAATGTACCACAGGTGTGTCCTGTAAATCTTTAAAGATTTCAGCTCAAGCTGGGTGCGCTGGCGCGGAGGTGGGTGGATCTCTGTAGCTGGGGCTACAGGGAGACCCTGACACACACAGACACACAGACACACAAGAATGCAGTGCTGCCCTAAAGGCAGCCATGTTAAAAGGAGTCAGGAGGCCACGTGTGTGGACACGGAGCACGTCTACCATGAGAAAGCTCCACATGGTGCCGGGCTGCCACAGGGCTTTGCCTTTACTTCCTTTTCTACTTTTTTTTTTATTTATTTTTGTATGTCTATGAATGTACTGTCTGCATGTAGATTTGTGTACCCGTGTGGTGCATTTTTTTAAATATATTTTTAAAATTTTATTTATTTTTGCCTTTTCTACTCTTGATTTGGTTTTATTTATTTCCCTTCCTTTGCAACAGGACCTCACTGTGCTGTCCTGGCTGGTCTTGAACTCCTAGACAAGACATGATTCTCCCACAAGGTGCACAGCACAGCAGGCTCCCATCCTCACCATCACTGTGAACATGGCTGTCATCCCAGCTACTCAAGAGGCTGGGCTACAGAAGGGGGCCCTGTCTCAAACAAACAAAAAAGGGGCTAGAACCTTGGTCACTGGTTGAGAGCACTGGCTGCTCTTGCAGAGGACCTGCGTTCAGTTCCCAGCACCCACATGGCAGCTCACAACCGTCTGTAATGTGGATCCAGAGGATCTGATGCCCTCTTCTGGTGGCCATGAGCACTGCATGCACACAGGTGCACTCACATGCAAGAACACTCAGTACACATAAATAAAAATAAAAGGAGTGTGGCTGTGGGTCAGTGGGTAGAGTGCTTATTGCTCAGAGGACAGAGTGCTCACCTACCATACACAAAGCCCTAGGTCCATCCCTAGCACTACAAAAACCAGTCCTGGTGGCACATGCCTGTTATCCCACTGTGCAGGGCAATTCTTGAGTACATAGTGAGTCTGAGGCCAAACTGGGCTACATGAAACCCTGTTTCAAAAAGCAACAACTGCTGGGCGTGGTGGTGCATGCCTTTAATCCTAGCACTTGGGAGGCAGAGGCAGGCGGATCTTTGTGAGTTCAAAGCCAGCCTGGTCTACAGAGTGAGTTCCAGGCCAGCTGGGGCTACAGGGAGACCCTGTCTGGAAAAGACCAAAAAAAAAAACAAAAACAAAAAAACAAAAACAAAAACAAAAAAAAGCAACAACCAAAAACCACAGACAAGGGTTACTAAAGTAGTGCTGGTTAGAAACTGAGGACATAGACCTCTGCTCGAAAAGACCAAAAAAAGGGGCTGGAGAGACGGCCTAGCGGTTAAGAGCGCCGACCACTCTTACAGAGGACCTGGGTTCGATCCCCAGCACCCACATGGCGGCCGAGAACCGTCTGAAACTCCAATTCAAGGAGATCTCCAGTTCCAGGGGAATCCGACACCCTCTTCTGACCTCCGCGGCATTGCACGACACGGGTGCACAGACCTGCATGCAGATGGTACATTCATACACATACAGAGATAAATAAAATTAAAAATAAAATAAAATATTTTTAAAAAAATTAAAAAAAAAAAGGCGGCCATCTTGGTACCCTGACCTTCCACAGCTGAGGACACAGACCTCCGGTTAACAAAGACAGCCGTCTTGGTACCCTGAATTTCCACAGCTGAGGACACAGACCTCTGGTTAACAAAGACAGCCGTCTTGGTACCCTGACTTTCCACCCAAGGGCACTTCAAGAAAAAAGAATATACTCCCCACCTGGAGATGGAGGCCGTCCCTCACATCAGAGCAACAGGGTCTCCCTAGTCCTTTCCCAGAATTTTTCTTTTGTCTCTTCAAGACAAGGTCTCCCTATAGCCCCAGCTGGCCTGGAACTCACTATGGTCTGCCCGCCTCTGCCTCCAAGTGCTGGGTAAAGGTGTTTACTGTCATGCTCCTGGTGTGATCTCAGTCTGAAAAGGCTAAAAACCAAAGACATGGAGACAGCCAGGTGGGTGGCCTCACCTTGCGGGCCCAGCCAAGCATCACCGTGTTATACATGTCCAGGGTCAGCACCTGTTGCTTCTCACGCTTGCTGTGGTGAGTGACCAGCATATGATGGGCAAGGGACAAGTGGCCAGTGACCAGGCAGCACTGGAGGAACTGCAGGAGCCTCTGCTGGAGGGCGATGGATGTCGCCATGGCCTTGGGACTGCCAGGGCTCCATGCCCCCTGGGTGCTCAGCTTCTGCAGGGCAGCCTGCAAGGCCTGAGACAGCTGCTCCTTTGAGGGGTTCCCAGGGGCCTCATGATTGGCCTGCGGCAGGCAGCTGGCCAGCTTCTTGCTCCAGATTCGGGGCTCCAGGCGCAGGGGCCTGGACTGTGGCCTATGGCGGCACTCGCCCTGCAGGGTTGCCTGACACTGCTGCAGCCCCTGGCTCTCAGCTTCCAGCTTCTCCCAGTGACTGGAGCTGCGGTCCTGCAGGGGATGAGCCCCCTGTCCCCTCTTTGTAGCTGCGTCCACCACATTCTCTGTCTGCAGCTGCCGCACACGGGCCTCCAGCACTGCAGGACATAGGGGAGGTGTCAGCACCCATTCCTGTAACTTGGGGTGCTCAATCCAGACCCCAGGGTCACCCACAACTGTCTCCTGTCTGTCTGCACATCCATGCTTCTGTCTGCCAAGTCTCCCAGGAGACTCTCACCTCCCCCTCCAGTCACCAGCCACTCCTCCCCTCCAGCCACCAGCCACTCCTCCCCCTCCAGCCACCAGCTACTCCTCCCCTCCAGCCACCAGCTACTCCTCCCCTCCAGCCACCAGCCACTCCTGCCCTCCAGCCACCAGCTACTCCTCCCCCTCCAGCCACCAGCTACTCCCTCCTTGACTCCTCCCGTCTTGGGACCTTTGCATAGGCCCTGTGCAGGCCAACTAAGCGATGCAATGTGCTGTGCAGATCTTTTGACTTAATAGGCCTCAGAAGGTGTCAGCCAACCTCTGTGGCTCAGTGCCCTGAGCAAGATGACCAAGCACAAAAGGCTCTATGGGCAAACAGCCTCCAGCTCCAGTAAGAGGAAAGACAGGGCAGGCAACTCCCCAAAGCACAACACTGGTGGCATCCTAACAGCCACACACCTTTAATCCCAGAACTTGGAAGAGAGGCAGATGGGGCTCTGTGAGTTCAAGGCCAGCCTGGTCTACACATTGAGTTCCAGGCCAGCTGGGGCTACAGGAAGACCCTGTCTCAAAAAGATAAAACAACAAAACAAAACAACCCCAAACTGGCATCCTGACGACCAATTGCCTCCGCCTTCCACCTCCCAGAGATGGAAGGCCATGTGTTCATGGCCCAGGGCCCAGTTCAGATTTGTTGAAAAGAAAAAGAGGCTGTAGAAATGGCTCAGCGATTAAGAGCAGTGGCTGCTCCTGCAGAGGACACAGGTTCAGTTCCCAGCACCCACATGGCTAAGAACCATCCTTAACTCCAGTTCCAAGGGACCATCCGACACCCTCTTCTGACTTCCACAGGCATTGCATGACATGGGTGCACTTACACATATGCAGGTAAACACTCATACATGTAATTTTTTTTTTTTGTCTTTTGAGACAGGATCTCCCTATAGCTCCAGCTGTCCTGGAACTCATTATGTAAACCAAGCTGTCCTTGAACTCACAGAGATCCACCTGCCTCTACCTCCCAAGTGCTGGGCTGGGATTACAGTCATGCGCCACCACGCCCAGCCTTAAAAATAAATAAATAAGCCGGGCGTGGTGGCGTACGCCTTTAATCCTAGCACTTGGGAGGCAGAGGCAGGCGGATCTTTGTGAGTTCAAGGCCAGTCTGGTCTACAGAGCGAGTTCCAGGACAGCTGGGGCTACAAGGAGACCCTGTCTCAAAAAGACTAAAAAATAAAAAAATAAATAAATAAATAAATAAAAATTGCCAGGCGTGGTGGTGCACGCCTTTAATCCTATCACTTGGGGAGGCCGAGGGCAGGGCAGATCTTTGTGAGTTCAAGGCCAGCCTGGGTTACAGAGTGAGTCCAGGACAGCTGGGGCTACAGGAGGACCCTGTCTTTTGAAAAGACAAAAAAAAAACAAAAAAAAAAAAAAAAAAAAAAAAAGAATAAAAATTAACAGAATCAGGAGAGTGAGCTGGGAATGGGATGTGCCTGGGGGTGCAGAGAGATGGCTACTGTCTCCACCTTCGTGTCCCTGTAAGAGTCTCTGTGACTGCCACAGGACATGGGTCAGGAGGAAAAAGTGGATGGTGGCCTGAGTCATCCTGTCCACAAGATTTGGTGGCCTAACCCTGAAAACTGGGTGCTAACTGCAGTTTCTGGCATTTGTTCAGCTAGAATTTGGTGCCTTAACTGTCTTCCTGAAGTGGAGGTCTTGGGTGGGAATCAGGGCCTGGGTGGGTGGAGTCAAAGAAGTACCAGAGCCAGCCTGGCACATGATGGGCCTGGGTGGGCCACTATAGGATGTTCATGCAAAGCTACCACTCAGCTGGACCTGGATCTCCTTTACCACAGCCTTGGTAAGATCACAGAACACCATCCACCCTCCTGGCTTACCTTCCAGCAGCTCGGCATGCCCCCAGTCCTTCCGGGCATCTTGCTCAAATGCACTGACAGATGAGCTCTTTCTTGGACCCCAGAGCCCACCAAGGGTTCCTGGAGAGAAAGACAGGAAGGCTAACTGGGAAGCAATCACAGCATCAGGCAGGTCTGGTGCCCCCATGGTTGGCAGCCCAGCACTCAGAAATCTGAGGGAAGTGAACCTAGCCTAGGACTTGGTGAGTTCCAAGTCCACCTAGGCTTACAGTGAAATCCAGAAGAAAGAAATGAATACAAAACCAGATTGGAGAAGCAGCTTAGCAGTTCAGGGCATTGGCTTCTCTAGCAAAGAACCCTTATTTGGTTCCATCCATTAACTCCAGTTCCAGGGGATCCCACACCCTCTTCTGGCCTTGCCAGGCACTGCACACATATGGTGCACAAAACATCCATGCAAGCAAAGCACTCATCCGCATAAAATAATTTTTTTTTCGGTCCCTGTAGCCTCCGCTTCTTGAGTGCTGGGATTAGAGGCATGTGCCACCATGCCAGACTTAAATTTTCATTTCAAAAAACGACAAAGGACAGCCAGGTACTGTGGTACAGAGCTAGGATCCCAGCACGGGGAGGCTGAGGCCGGACCGTCAGGGGTTCGAATCCAGAATGGCCTACATGGCAAGACTCGGTAATCCAGGGTCCAGAATCCAGCAAGGAATCCTGACTTAAAGTACCCAGAGTTCAAAGGTCAAAAGTCCCAAGTCACCATCAGTGGGTCGCTGGGCCACAAAAGGAAGGAAAGGTCAAAGGTCAAAGCCACCAAGTTCTTCTTCCCAGGCAGCCGGCACCCCAGGAGTCGAAGGGCAAAGGAGATGGCCGGACCCTGAGGGCAGAGGTCATGTTCGTCACGTGACGCCCGCGTTACCTTCCTCGGCCGCGGAGCGAGGGCGGCCGGAGCAGCGCAGCGTCCTGCCGAGCTCAGCCGCGCCGCGGCCCCATCGCACCGCCATGCCGCCCGCCGCCCACAACACGCATGCGCGCGCATCGCCTGCTGGGAATTGTAGTCCCCTTGTGGGGATGGTGGCTGCGAAGGGTCGTTTCAGCAAGAAGTGACTTAGAAACTACAACTCCTAGGAGGCAGTGGGGTGGCAAGTAAAGGAGGCATGCGCAGAAGTTATGAGTCTTCGGATTCCGGTCTAGGCAGAAGTTAAAGGTCCAATTCTTTCTTTCTCTTTTTCTTTTTTTCTTTCTTTCTTTCTTCTTTCTTATTTATGTGTATGAGTGTACTGTCTGCATGTAGGTTGGTGTACCCGTGTCTTGCAATGCTGCGGAGGTCAGAAGAGGGCGTCGGATTCCCCTGGAACTGGAGTTAAAGACGGTTCTTAGCCGCCATGTGGGTCCTAGGAATCGAACCCGGGGTCCTCTGCAAGAGCAGTCGGTGTTCTTAACCGCTGAGCATCTCTCCAGCCCCTTAAATTTATATTTTATTTTATGTGTATGAGTGTTTCCCATACATGTAAGTGCACAAAGTGTGTGCAATGCCCACAGAAGCCAGTAGAGGACATCAGATCCCCTGGAACTGGAAGTTTGTTTTGGTTTTGGTTTGGTTTTTGTTTGAGAAAGGATCTCCACCAATAGCCGGGGAACTCACTATGTACACCAGGGTGGCCTTGAACTGTCAGGGACCTGCCTGCCTCTGCCTCCTGAGTGCTGGGATTAAAGGTGTGCACACCACACCTGGCTTCAGTCTTTCAAGGCTAGTCTTGAAGTAGCTTTGAAGCCCAAACAGGCTTCCCCACGCCTGGCCTTTAAGCTACTTTATCTATCAAGGGCTTTCAGCGAGGTCAATCAAGCAGTCCAAATATGCACAGCATGGTTATTAGGGACATGAGTGGGAAAATTCAGATCTGCTTGACTCAACAAGGAGCAGGCAAGAAAGTGGGAGACTCCCACTTCAGCTCACTGAGTCCCCTGGGCTCAGTTTACCCTCAAAGACAGGCCAAATGGAACAGGAAGAGTGACCTTCCCAGAGAAGAGGCAAACTCCAGATTCTCCATCCACTCATAGCTGGAGGGTGCTCCTCTCTGCTGTAGGCAATGCCATCTACAAGCCATGCCAGCTGTGGGTCACTTCAGGAAACTGAGGCTCAGAGAGGGGATCCATTGACCAGAACTAGGAGTGAATAACTGGTCTGAGATCTGAGAGAAGACTAGCCAGTGCAAAGGCTGAGTCCACAGCAGAGGGCTGAGCCTGAGGGGCTCGAGGTCAGGATGCTCAGTGGCCTCTGCTCCAAACTCGAGCTCTGCAATGACATGGTGAGGAGGGGACCAAGGCCCAGCCCACTGTGTTGTTCCAGCTGCCCACCAGGGCCTTAAGCGGTGATGCCGCTCACCAGGAATGTTTTCAGCAGAGAGCTACGCCCTCCCCAATCCCCAATCAGCCGAGCTCATTCCTTGGGGTGCCCGGGGCACATTGACCTCAGCCCTGGCTTCCTCGTGAGATCACCTTCCTGAGTTCTGAGGCTGAAGCTGGGCCTGTGACGCCCAAGACACAGATAACTCCTCACAGCCCAGTGGGCAGAAGCAGATAGAGCCTGAATCCCTCCTCTGCTCCTCATTTCCTGAGACACCAGACCATCAGAGTCTCTATTGTGTTTACTGAGGATGCTGAGTCTCAGCCCAGAAATTTTAGTTGGGGCTCTACATGTGACCTACATCCTCAGCCCCTCACTGGGGGATTCTAGGCCATCACTCTACCCTGAGCCACAACCCCAATACTTGAGTAGGCAATCACCATGAGTTCAAGGCCAGTCTGAGCTACCCTGCCACAAAAATGCAGAAGCAAGTCCCCCACGCAGGTCAGCAAGTATGCCACCAAGCCAGTTAACCTGAGTTTGATCCCATGCTCCTCATGTTGGGAGAGAGAAACAGACTCCTGCAAGCTGCAGCCTGACCTCCGCACGCTGCTTGTGTCACACATGAGCCAACCTGCTCCCCAAGTATTAATACACAATGTAAAGTAATATAACGTAAACAAGAGAGAGAGAACCTCAGGAAGGGGTGTACAGCTGTCATCCCAGCCCTCGGGAGGTCGAGGCAGAGCATTTTGAGTTTGATACTAAACTAAATAAACATTGAACATGCAGTCACTGTACGATCCAGGAATTTGGTAGGTACCCAGGAAAAATAAAAACTCACGTCCACACAGAAGCTTACAGAAAAATGTTCACAAGCTTCAGACTATGGAGACAGCACAGCGCCCACAGATGGATAATGGACACAATATGGGCTATCATGTCCTAGAGTACTATTCAGCCATGAACAGGAGTGAGGCTCTGACACATGGCACAGCATGGAGGCACCCTGAAGAGATCACATTCAGTGAGAAACACAGACACCAAAGGACATATACTGTGTGGGGCTCCATGACAGGAAGTGTCCAGAACAGGAGAATCCAGGGACAGAAAGTGGATCCGTGAATACTGGGAGCTGACAAAATATTGTGCAGACAGGCCTCTTCCAGTGGGTGTTCAAATGCTTTGGAATCTGACAGGGGTTGCCCAATTCTGAGGCATTCATAACCTTGAGTTTATACTTTAGATGGGTGATTTATATGGCTTGCAAATTATATTTCAGTGAACTGTCATTAAATTAAGCCAACTGGGACACGTCACAGGGTGTGTCCTGGCCTCTCACACAGGGATTCCAAAAATATCCAGGGGTGCATGGACACCCAAAAAAGGAGTTCTGAGTTTCTAGTGGTCAAGGAAGATAGAGTATATCTATTTGGTACCATGCGTTCTGTTCCCCCCCAACAGAACACAACATTTCTTCAGTTTACCCTTAAACAGAGACTCCTTTTAACTGGTTTTCTTCACAGAGTTAAAACGTAAGTGTGGATGTGTGGACGACAAGGGAAGGGAGAGTTAGGGTGTCTATGTGAGGTGTAAGCCCCAGCTAGACCCAGGCAAGGGGACGCCTGGAAGACTCCTGAGCAACGAGGAAGGAATCCAGACGTCCTGCAGGACCAGTCATCCTTCCAGAAGGCTCTCCAAAAAGGCAGCTTGTTAGAGGCCTCACCCCAGTGCTAGTTAAAGGTGCCGCCTGGGGCCAGCAACCCAGGACACGGCTATAGGGGCCGAGGGTGGGACCGAGACTCTAGGCTGCATCAGGATCAGCCCCTCAGGCTGCTGGCCACTGCAGGCAACCAGGAGACTATGGGTTCCCATGGGCTTTGGTGTGGCCATAGAAGCTGAAAGTGTGGGGGTGTATGCAACTACGTTCCTGCTGTGCAGACTCCATCCTTCCAACCCCAGTGCCCCTCAGCTGGGGTGACGCTGCCCTGGTCAGCCTCGGAAGCCCAAGTTAGAGACACCGTTCCCTTACCACCCTGGCTGGCCAGACGGAAGGTTCTGGCTCAGTCACCTCCATCCTGAGTGTCTCTCGTCTCACTGCAACCTGCGGGCCTCTCCTGTCTCCATCTCCATCTCTGTATCTCCATCTCCATCCCTGTCTGTCTCTGTCCATCTCCCTGTCCACCCCGCACCCACACCTACACCCTGGGCCCCACTCCTCGTGGGTGGGAGACAAACTAGCAAAGGCAGCCCACCTGAGCAAGAGGCCCCGCCCCAGTACGCCCATTGGTCGCTCGTGTCCCCACCCGCGGCTTCCCATTGGCTGCGGGCCCACCCCGCCCCCGCCATGCAGTTGGTCCAGGGGAGCGGCGCGGCTCCGGCGGGGATGTGGCTGTGGCTGGGCCTGGTCTGGCTGCTGCTGGCGCCAGGCGCCGGGGAGCGGGCGCAGCTGGCGAGGTACCCACACCTGGAGGGCGACGTGCGCTGGCGCCGCCTCTTCTCCTCCACGCACTTCTTCCTGCGCGTGGACCTCGGCGGCCGCGTGCTGGGGACTCGCTGGAGGCACGGCCAGGACAGTGAGTGGGGTGGGGGAGACAGCCACACCCGGAGAGATCCCTGCAGAGCTGGGGAAACTGAGGCTTCCAGGGGTGGGTCCTCTTCCCAGACACCCCCATTTGGCAGATAAGTTAGACAGAGATGGCCTGACCTCAGGGGGAATGTAGCTGGGGCTGGACAGAGCCCTGACTGCCCATACATTAGGCGCTCCATAAGAGGAACGGCCACGGCCAGGAGAAAGCAGTAGTGACCAGGGGGGCGCTGCCCCGGCCAGCTGCTTTCATCTGGATTCCAAGGCCCTCATTAGGGCACAGGACTAGGATGGTGTCAGGGGACTGGCTGGGCAGGTCCATCTGTGGTGGCACAGCCAGGCGGGGTGGCCTCAGGCTGGGGCAGAGGCCTCACTCTAATGGGTGACCTGGGACTTCAGGAACAGGGTGACAGCGATGACCAGTCCTGTGTGGACAAGGCTCTTCTCTTTGGTCTCTCTCTCTCTCTCTCTCTCTCTCTCTCTCTCTCTCTCTCTCCTGCTGTTTTTGTTATCGTTGTTGATTTTCTCTTTTTTTTTTTTTTTTTTTGGTATTTTTGAGGCAGGGTCTCCCCTTTAGTACCAGCTGTCCTGGAGCTCGCTCTGTAGACCAGGCTGGCCTTGAACCCACAGAGATCCACCTACTTCTACCTCCCGAGTGCTGGGGATTAAAGGTGCGCGCCACCACGCCCGGCTATTGTTGTTTTTTAAACAGTGTCTCCCTCTAGCCCCAGCTGGCCTGGAACTTGATAGGTAGACCAGGCTGGCCTCCATTTCACAGAGATCCTCCTGCATTTGAGTCTGGGATTAAAAGGCAGGCGTTTGTCACCATGCTTGGCATCTTCAGTATTGTATGCCCACTGTAATGGGTCTCCCAGAGCAGAGGTCTTGGAGCTAGATCTCAGAGGGACCATGTGGGCTTCCACTATTCAGTGGCCCTGGGATGTGGGCATAGATGCTGGGCTCCAGTGGAGGGCTTGAGCTTGGTGGTGGCTTGCAGGTGGGGACCTTCCCTGGGCCCTTCCTAGAGGCAAGAGGAGACACAGAGCCAGACAGGGCTCGCCAGGGTCACTCGTGGGTGGATGCAGCAAGGTCCAAATCTGGCTCTTCCACTCCTGGGCCTATTTCTCCATCTGGAAAGTGGTATGCCCAATACATCCCATCCAAGGCTGAGCAGGTTCCGCAGAGGGCACACAGTCAGTGCTCAAACATGCCAGTGTGTGGCGCCACCTTGAACCTGTTGCCCCAATAACTAGTTCCTGGTCCACAGTCTGCAGAAGCTCCAGGGAGTAGAGAAACATGGTGCCGTGTGGTTCCAGGGATAAGTCCTTGCCTGCTCCCATGCAGGCATCGTGGAGATCCGCTCCGTCCGCGTGGGCACTGTGGTGATCAAAGCTGTGTACTCTGGCTTCTATGTAGCCATGAACCACAGGGGCCACCTCTACGGATCGGTGAGTGTCCAGCGGTGGTGGGCAGCAGGCTGGGTGGTGATGGTGGAACACAGGCCTCACATCCCTGCCACTGCAGCGGGTCTACTCTGTGGACTGCAGGTTCTGGGAACGCATCGAGGAGAACGGCTACAACACATATTCATCCCGGCGTTGGCGACACCGTGGCCAGCCCATGTTCCTGGCGCTAGATGGCCGGGGGACTCCCCGTAGAGGCCGGCAGACACAACGGCACCAACTGTCCACACACTTCCTGCCAGTCCTAGTTTCCTGAGGCCCTGCAAGTTTTGAGGGGCCTGTGGAACATGGACGAACCTCAGGGAGCCAAGGATGAGCCTCAGTCTGAGGGATCCAGCACTCTAGTGGTTTCCATGTGTCTTGTTTGGGGTGTGGACCGGACAGGTACAAGGTTAAGAGGTCTGTAGGTGGGGACACAAAGGGTGGATGAGGACAGTTAAGACAGTGAGGGTCAGGGAGGGTTGACAATGGGCACCATGCCAGACCTATTAGCCCATGTGGTCAAGAATCCGGGCTGGAGAGCCAGCTTAGCAATTTGGGGGCGGGGGTATGTTTGAGACAGGGTCTCCCTGTAGCCCCAGCTGGCCTAAAACTATGTAGACCGGGCCAGCCTTAAACTCAGAGATCTGCCTGCCTCTGCCTCCCAAGTGCTGGAATTACAGGCGTGCGCCACCAGGCCCAGCTTAGCTTGGCAATTTTAAGAGCACTGGCTGCTCTTGCTGAGGACCCAGGTTCAGTTCCCAGAACCCACGTGGCAGTTAACAACCTTCTGTAACTCCAGTTTTCTAGATGACCCAACGCCCTCTTCTGGTCTCTGAGGGCAATGCATTCAAACAAATAAAAAAAACCCCACCACCATGGTCAGAGTAGCAGGTCCACAGCCAGCCGTCTACACTCTCCACAGCTTGAGAACACATCATGAGTCAGGGACCATCCTGGATCCTCGGAGAGAACCAGAGGTAGAGAAACTGCAACACTGTGCTGCCCCCTCTGAAGCCCATGGTGCCTCTAATGCTAGGGTGGGCAGAACATGTTGCTATCTGGAGACACTGGGAGAGACCAGCCCTGGCCAACCAGGACCACGGACCGGGAGGCCAGCATCAAACTCTGACCCCAGAATTGTCAACAATAAATGCTTTACATCATGACATGTATGGTCATTTGTCAGTGGCAGCCACACACGGTGCTCAGGCCATGCACGTGGCCAAGTGGAGGGCAGCCTAAGGCCAGCCTGGGCCCAGAGGCTATGGGCACAAGGCACTGGTATGAAACTGAAGCCACACGTGGTCCTGGGCTCTGCAGGTCCTACAGTGGAGGACAGGGTGGTGTGGATGGGCCCCGGGGACAGGACAACCATCCTGTGGCTCTGAGCCTCAGGGATGGTTTGGGACTCCTTTGTGGTGGGGTCAGGGAATCACAGGCACAGGACCATGCCAGTGTGATATGGGCAAGCACTCAGAAGATGACAAAGGGCCAGTCTGCCCTCTGGAGAGGGCAGGGCTTCTGGAGCTGGAGGGTCCCTGGGTTCACACACCAACAGCTTCAAGAGGAGGAGTTTGAATCCCACTACTGGTAGGCCGTCCCCTGTCAGCGCACGCACCCACAACGCCAGGCATCCAGACACCCTGGCTGAAGAAGAGGCCAAGCCGGGGGCTCTGCTTTTCCACAGATGTATTTAAATAACTTTCCAGACACACATCTCCCTTCAGAGAGGTCTGCTACCGCAGTTTGTTCCAGGGCTGCCGGGCACCCTCCTGGTCCCGAGGTGGCGAGGCAAGGCGCTGGGCCCTGCCTCCAGGGCGTGTGGCAGGCTGGCCTGGCGACGGCTCTGCGGACTGCACAGACCATGCATGGCCGCACATGGCTCAAACGTCCATTTATTTCAAAGCAGTAATAATTTAAAATCATAAAAACCCTTCTGCCGTTGAACATGTGGAGGGTGAGGTTAGAGACAGACGGAAGGCGCTTGCCGGGACATGGGCCTGGGCGCCTCCAACCAGGGGTGGCCAGCCAAGTCCGAGCCTGCCACAGCCTGGGACCCGCCCGGTGCTGGGCGACTGTGCACAGCACCTTAGTCCGCTGCAAGCGGTGCTGGGCAGCTGGGGCGGGCAGGTGGCCCGACCTGTGCAGGGTGGGGCGGACTCAGGAGTTGCTTGTGGCGTTCTCGTTACTGGGCGAGTTGGAGGATGATGAGGATGAGGAGGATGAGAAGCCCACGGTAGTCAGGCCTGGAGGGTTAGTGGCCGTGTTCTGTCCTGTGAGGCTCTTCCGGCAGACAGGGCAGCTGTCATGCTAGAGAGCAAGAGGGAGTCAGGGGAGGAGGCTGGGGGTCGGGACCTAGGCTAAGGTCCAATAGAGGGAAAGGAAGTGGGGAGGTGGGGGGGGTCTGCAGGCAGGAGGAGCAGGGCTGGGGCTGCTTGGTACCTGCTCCAGCCAGGGCACAATGCAGCTGTTGTGGAACAGGTGGTTGCATGGCAGCTGGCGCACGCTCTCACCCAGTGCGTAGTCATCTTTGCACACAGGGCACTCAAGCCCAGAGCCTGCGGAGGGAGTGGGTGAGGACTGTGCGGTGGTCTGGGGGCCACTGGGGACTCTGCCCACCGACCTGAGCCAGCATACCCACGTGCTCCTCAGTGACAGGGATGGTGGGGAGGGCCTGGATCTTCTCTTTGTCTGCAGGCGGGGGCCCCGTGTTCTCAAACTGATTGAGGAGCTGCAAGGAAGCGGCAGCCTAGGAGCGGCTCTAATGGGTGGGGTCTCCACGTGCTCAGTTCTGCACGGTCCCAACCAGCAGCACCAGCACTCACAGACCCTGCCCACTGTACCTGCGTGATGATGGCATCCAGTCCATTGGCGCCCCAGGCATAGTCCATCGGATTTGAGTGCAGGACGCCCCTGGGGGGAGAGGCGGGTCAGGGGGCGCAGGGAGGGAGGAGCAGGGCGCCCGCCCCCTACTCACCAGGGGCCAAGGCCCAGGCTGGGGACAGCAGCCGGAGAGATGATGCCATTCACCAGTTGCTGGATGATCCTGTGGGAGAGATGATGTCAGGTGGCAGCCAGGCCCCCAAGCACAAGATGGGCTGGCTCTGCAGCCCAGGCTGGCCCCTAGCTCAGGGGAGTTGCCCAGGCTCTCAGGAACCACCAGACCTTGCCATCTCCCGTTGCCACACGTCTCCCACATCCGCCTGCCCACCATGGGTGCTAAGGGACCCTCACCCACTATCCCAGCTCCCTCACCCTTCCAGCGTGGGGACGCCTTCATGCCGGCCGGTGGCCCGCCTGGCGGTGAGGCGGGCTCGGGGCTGCCGGGCACCATACCGATGCCGGGACTGGTGCTCTCTCTCTCGCCGGCTCTCAGGATCCCTGCCATCATCAGCCTGCGCCCCGGAAGAGAACGCAGGGATCTCAAAGCTATCGTCGAAGATACCGAAAGCAAACTGGCTGTAGCCCTGGGGCAGCGTGAACAGGTGCTGGTCCACACTCTGTGGAGAGGGCACAGTGAGCTGCTGTCCACCATAACCATTAAGGGTGCAGCCCACGACAGCCATGTGTCCAGGGAGGGTCCACCCCAGCAGCGCCTGGGCAGCTGTCAGCCGCACCATGCAGACAGACACGCGAGCCAGGGGTGCAGGAGGCACTCGCTCAGTGGAAATCTGGTGGGTGCCCACTGGGACGATGAGTGAGGGCACAGCATGGGATCCATGGCCTGCACTAACCTCAAATGGCTGCCGGCTCTGGTCTGTGGGGGCTGAGGAAGGGGCAGAACCGTTTTCTGTGTTCCTGGGGAAAGAGGGAGCCTGTGAGCTGCAGCCGTTCCTGGTCCTGAACCCCAGAGTTACGATGGACCAGCAGCCTCCCTCTGCCAGCCACGTGGTCAGGAAGGAAATGGTGCACCCTGCAAGCCCAGAGAATGCTGATGTGGCACCTCACACCTGCTTTTCAATGTGGGGTCGTCAGCGAGCTTTCTCCGTCCCCTCAACTCCCAGCCCTGCCCTACCAGCCCTCACTGTCTGTGCACAAGCAGCTGGGGCTGCCTTGCAGGAGGCCAAGGTCACCGCAGCCCCCAGCCCCACCCACTACCTGGTCTCTTCTGGAAGCTCCTCGATGAAGCCAGACTCGCACCTTGGGCAGATGTAATCCTGCGGAAGAGAAGTGGGCTCACCCAGATGCCCACAGCAAGCCCCACCTAGAGGTGAGGCTGGTGACACACAGGGCTGCGTCTAATGGGCAGGTGGCTGAGGATGGCGGGTGAAGGATGCCCAGGGCAGCAGGGACAGTGCTGCCAACCCTCAGCAGCCAACCATTCCATGGTCCAGCACCAAGGGCTGAACCTGCACAGGCCGCCAGGTAGAGGAGCTGGTAGAGCCACTGGGACCTGCCACCCAGACACAGCACAGGGCCAGAACCCAGGAGGACAACCAGAACAGGTGCAAGGCTGGGTGTGCTGGTACACGCCTTGGGAGGCAGAGGCAGGCAGATCTCTGTGCATTCAAGGCCAGCCTGGTCTACAAAGTGAGTTTCCAGGCCAGCTGAGACTATAGGGAGACCCTATCTCAAAAACAAAAACAAACAAACAAACAAGTATAGGGTGTGCAGCCCCTGCACGTGTGGAAGCTCTCAAGGAAGTGGCAATGCTGAGGCCAAAGGCCTGTGACAAAGCAGACCCCAAAGTGAGTGAGCCAGGGCCTGATGACCAGGCTCCCCACGCCACACCTACCCACTCACTGCAGCGAATGGCTAAGGGCGGACAGAGAGATGGGCGGACAGAGAGATGGGCGGCCAAGACACCCACACAGTGATCCACTGAGGGCTGCACCAAGCTGCGAGCACGCCACCCAGCACAGAAAACAGCGATGCCATTAGTCACCAGGGCAATGCCAGTGTGACTCAGTTGATCAGGGATGGTCACCAGGCCCAGCACAGGCCCTGGCAGCGCTATGGGTGGGACAATGGTGTCGAGCTCCTGGCACAGTATGGTATCAGCACACTCGAGGTCTGGCACGATCTACCTCAACCTCCACCCTCAGCTCCCCATCAGCCGAGGCTGCACACAGACATGGGTGGGGGAGGCTTGTGCCCAGTGCTGAAGGCCCTCAGATGGGCACCTGCCCACTCCCACGCCAGGGTCACTGTGCAGGGACTGCTACACCCTACCACGCCAGGGTCACTGTGCAGGGACTGCTACACCCTACCTGGCTACTCTGCTCACAGTGACCGCAGTGACTCCGAGCCCAGCACCGGCCAGCACTCGGAGCCGACGGGTGACGCACAGTAGTTATTCCCTGCTCTCTAGCCACAGCCCCTGGTGCACCACTGTATGCCCTACACTGTGTGAGGAACAACTTCAGAAGATACAGCCAGCTGTTGCCAGGGCAGGGTCAGGGCATGAGGACTGTTGCCCATCTCGCAAGGCTCCAAGTGGCACCTCACCTGGCAACACACCTCTGCCTCCCAGCTCCTAACAGGAGAGCGGACGCCTTTACCTAGGACCCCGTGTGTGCCGGGGTTGGAAGGGCTGCGTAGATCTGACCACTCCCACCCGTGTTCCAGGCCTGGGCTTGCACAGGACACAGATGGCACTGTGAAGTGCCATGGGCCTGCAACTGCCACTGTCCTGGGTACATCAGTGCAATGACAGCAGCTGCCCACACTGGCCTTCCCCACAGGCTTGCGTGTCCCCACAACTGCGCCCATCTTCCCTCCTTAACCCATGGTGCAGTGAGCAGGTGAGGCAAGGAGGTGGGCCGCCCCCCCCAACATCCACGCCTGCACATTACATGGCCCCCACTAGCACATCTGCAGAAGGACCAACCTGGGCTCATTGTCCGTGGTCTCTGGAACACCATCAGCTTCCAGGTCACCACCCCCCAAGCCACCTTCCCATGCCCAAAACTGTGCCTTTGGTCACAATCAAATGAGCACTTCCCAGAGCCCCAGCAACAGGCAGCAAAGGGTGAGACTGGATATGTTGGTCACTGTCTGGAAGCCACAGGCCATTAGACACAAGATGACAGAGTGCCTGTTGCTGATGTACATCGCTCAGCCCACAGCTGAGCACTGACCCTTCAGCGAGACCAGGGCTGCCCAAGCCTGGAAAGGTGCTATCATTAGAGGCGTTTCTACAACAGCCTACTGAGTGCATGTGGGGCCCCCCAGAGCTCACAGACCTCCCCCAGCGCCCCCACTGCACTATCTATACTGAGCAACGCCACCAACGCTCGTGTTCAGACACTTGTTGCCTGCTGACCAGTCTGTGAGAACAAGATGGTGCTGGGTCACAGTAAAGATGGTGCTGGGTCACAGTAAAACTGAGTCTGCCAGGCACCACAAAGTCGGGGGTCGGGGTCCTTCCTGTCCAAGGCCACAGGGTCAGGACTTGGCACTGTGCTCCTCCCAGGAAGGAGACCAACAGCTAAGTGCACAGCAGCCACCCACATGCCCTCAAAGGGCTTGGAAGATCTGCTCAGTCCCCAGGCCAGACCACCAGCTCAGATGCTGGGGCCCGGGAAGGGAATATGCAGGAACGAGACCTGGGGAGTCACCAGCCCCCCAGCTTTGCATGGCCCAGATTCAACTCTCCCTTCCAAGCTGGCTTCCTAGAGTCCTTCACCTTGAAAAGCACCAAAGTCACCAATCAGGGCCCAACGCCATGGGGGAGAGGCAAAGGAAGAGAGCAAGCTCTGAGACCTGGGCATGGCACCAACAACCTCCCATGATCTAGACGCTCCTTCACCTCCCTTCTGGCACTGACAGAGCTGCCTATGTCAAAGCAGGTGCCAATGAGGTCCCATCAGAAAAGCAGGTTTGAGCCTCTGCCTGGGCTGGGATGCAAGGTGGGAGTGTGGACTGCTGAGGCTCAAAGCATGAGCAGGAGGCAGGGGGCCTGGGACATTGCCCCAGGGCTCTGAAAGCCAAAACCAGCCAGAAAAAGGAGGAGGCTGGGGGACAACCAAGCAGGGTCTCTAGGGTGCCAAAGATGTGGCACCTAGAGGTGGCCAAACCCACCTTCAACAAGGAAAGCTGGAGATACTCAGGTGGGATCTTGGGGGCACAACTAATCAAAGATGTAAAAGGCCTCAGAATACTTAAGCAGGATCCCCAGATACAGAACTGACCAAAGACAGCTTAAACAAGATGCAGGAGGCTTGGGGACACCCAGATGGAGTCACTGGAGTACAGCACATCAAAGCCCCCTAGGAACAGCAGCAGGAGGCCCTGGGACACTTAGCCAATTCTTCAGGATGTACCTGAGCAAAGCCACGTTCGATAAGATGCAGAAGACTTGGGGACACAGAGGTGGGGACACAGAGGTGGGGTCCCCAGACACAGAACTGGACAAAACCACTTTGAACAAGACGCAGACAGCTTGGGGACCCCCACAAGTGGGGTCCCTGGGAAGGCCGCTTGCAGTTCTAGGGTGCAGCTGGTCAAATTCACCTTCAACGAGATGGAGATTTGGGGACACCCACTTGGGGTCCTGGAGGTGCAGCAGGCCAAATCCACTTTAAAGCAGCAGCAGGAAACTTGGGGACACCCAGATGTTATCCCCAGACAAGGAACTGGAAAAAATAGCATTGACTAAGATGCAGACGACTTCCAGACACACAGGCGGGGTTCCTGAGACACCCGCTTAGGATTGTGGGAGTGAAGCTGGCTAAATCCACATTAAACGAGATGCAGGACACTTGGGGACACCCATCTCGGGTCCTGCAGGTACAGCTGGTCAAATCCACCTTAAACAAGATGCAGAAGACGAACGGACACCCAGACGGGATCCCCAGACACAGATCTGGACAAAAATGCCTTAAGCAAGATGTAGGCGACTTAAGGACAGCCAGACGGGGTCCCCGGGTCCACCAGGGGACTCCGGGCGGCGCTCGAGGCCGCGCTGCGCGATCCCGCGGCCAAGCCACGCGCTGGGCCGCTGTCCCCGGCGCGGCGCACGGCTTCCGGTCCCCAAGGTCCGTAGGGCTTCGCAACCCCCCGGGCGCCCCCCTGCCGCCACCCCGCGTTCCCGCCGCCCCCCGCGCCTCAGTTTCCCTTCCCTGTCGTCTCGCGCGCTGTCGCGCCGCGTTCCCGCGCGGGCCTCACCGGCAGACGCGGCACGATCTCCACCGAGCAGCAGTGGCAGAAGTACCGTCCGGGCTGCGGCGACGCTTCGGCCATGGCCACCGCCACCTCCGCGCCGCCCGCCCCCCGCGCGGCGCTCGCCGCCCGCCGCCGGCCGTTTGCTGCTCCCTCGCCGGCCGACGAGCCCGCGCCCGCGCCCGCGTACGCACACGCATGGCGCGCACGCTCACGCAAGCCACGCACGGCAAGCGTGGGACGTGCGAAGAAACGCAGGCAGCGTGCTGAGCGGTGGACTCCGTTTAGAGGACGGTGGCCGCACGAGGACAAAGTAGAGCGGCCGGATATCCGGGAGCTGGGCCAGGAGCGACGGGCGGGCCTGTCTGAGAGGGGCGGGGCAGATCTCCTGGGCCACCAGGGCCGGGGGAGGGGCCAGGCCCGAAGACCAAAGGGAGGTTCAGGAACGAGCCTTCTCCAAAGGAGCGGAGCCAAGCTTCCTGACCAACCAGGAATGAAGGTGGGACCTTGTGTGGATAGTGTGAGGCGGAAAGGCCGGCCAAGGGGCCTTAACAACCAGGAAAGGAGGCAGGGCCAGGCCTGCGGACTGAAGAGCGGTCCGGGGGCGGGGTCTATAGGATATCTCCTTGGCAACCACAAAGAGGTAGAGTCTAGAGTAGGGGCGGCGCAGATGGTCGGGGGGCGGGGATTGCCTAGTCTCCTTGGCAACCAGGAAGGGCGGGGCCAGGGGTAGCGGCGGGTAACTTTTTTTTTTTTTTTTTTTGGTCTTTTCGAGACAGGGTTTCCCTGTAGCCCCAGCTGTCCTGTAACTCACTCTGTAGACCAGGCCGGCCTTGAACTCACGAAGATCCGCCTGCGTCTGCCTTCCAAGTGCTAGGATTAAAGGCGTGCGCCACCACGCCCGGCACGGCGGGTAACTTTAAGGGCCGCTTGCATACAGGTGGAAGTCTGCAGGGTCCAGAATTGACGCTGCGCGAGGCGGAGCCAAGTCTCCGTGCTAACCAATAAGCGGAGGCGGCTGCCTAGAAACTCTGGGGCCCGGGCTCGAGCTCCTGAGCAGGCCCGCTAGGGGCGGAGCCGCTTCCTTAACAACCAGCCTGGGAGGCTCTGCGCGCCGGAGGCGGAGAACCTGAAGGCGTGGTCTCGGAAGGGCGAGGCCGTCTCCGTAGCAACCAGGCTGGGACGCTGGGCAGGCCTGTGGGCGGATCTGGGAGCGTAGTGCGCTTGGGGCGGGGCCGCCTCTTGACTCGGCTAAGGAGACCAAGGGGCAGAGTGTCCTCCTGGCCACCTGTCAATCTCCTCCCTGGGTCCCTCGACCTCAGCAGCTGCAGCAAGATGCTCACTTGCAGCTCTCAGTTCGCACTCCCTGTGCTCTCCAAACGCACGGTCTCCCCAGACTTCCGCGTCACTTTCTTCCTCGGGTAACGTCTGGGCTGAGATGTTTCTTCTGCGGGTCACACCCTCACTTGTACCGCATAAACGGTAAAGCCCGCAGATTGCAGCACTGACTGAGTGGTATACAGCAGGCGTCCCACAAACGCTCGTGGCATGCACTCAAACGCTCCATTCCCCCGAGAGAAGGGCAGTCTACCCTAGGTTGCTCGGCAGCCAGTGGCTCCGTGTGCTTCCGGGCCTAGAATATTCCTGATATTAGTTTCTATATGTCCTAGTTTGTCTTCCATTGCTGTGACAAAACACTCTGACCGACACCAACTTGGGGAGGAAAGGGTTTATTCAGCTCACATCTCCCAGGACACAGTTCATCACTTAGGGAGCCCAAGGCAGGAACTCAGGACAGGAACCTGGAGGCAGGAGCTGAAGCACAAGCCATGGAGGAATGCTGTTCACTGGCTTGCTCTCCTGGCTCATGCCCAGCCCGCCTTCTTATACAGTACACAACAACCTGCCCAGGGTGGCACTGTTCATTGTGGGCTGGGCCCTCCCACACTGCTCGACCATCAAGACAATACTCCACAGATGTGGCCACAGGCCAATCCAATGGAGCCAATTCCCCAGTTGAGGCTCCCTCAACCCAGCTGTGTCAAGTTGACACTAAAGCTATCCAGCACAGTTGACCCCTTGTCAACTTGACACACAAAACACATCACTATTAAACCACCACCACCTTTCCAGTTCTTGTCCCCAAAGTATGATGTTAACATTAATCACAACCTAAGACAATACAACCTTAAAAGCCCCACAGTACTTAAAATGTCCAAATGCTTAAAAGTTCAGTCTAGGGATGGGAGAGATGGCCTAGCGGT
>VZQC01014492.1:1197955-1216848 GCA_009823505.1 Rhizomys pruinosus
GTCAGAGCGCCGACGCTCTTGCAGAGGACCGGGTTCGATCCCCAGCACCCACATGGCGGCTGAGAACCGTCTGTAACTCCAATTCCAGGAGAACTCCAGTTCCAGGGGAATCCGAGACCCTTTCTGACCTCCGAGGCACTGCACAACACGGGTGCACAGACCTCCACGACAACACACTTCATACACATAAATAAATAAATAAAAAAAAAATACTTTAAAAAAAATAATAAAATAAAATAAAAGTTCAGTTACTGCCCGGCTGGGACCTGCACAATTAACTGCTGATCCAGCTTCCCGCCCCTCTCAATTGTTTTTTTTTTTTTTTTGTTTTTTGTTTTTTGTTTGTTTGGGTTTTTTGGGGGGTTTTTTGTGGGTTTTTTTTTTTTTTTGTCTTTTTGGAGACAGAGTCTCCTTGTAGCCCCAGCTGGCCTGGAACTCACTCTGTTGACCAGGTTGGCTTTGAACTCACAAAGATCCCCCTGCCTCTGTCTTCGGAGTGCTAGGATTAAAGGCATGCGCCACCATGCCTGGCTCTATTATTTTTGAATTGAGACCAGGTCCAAAGTAACTCAGTTTGTCCTCGACCTCACTATGTAGCCAAGGATGACCTTGAACTCTGGACCTTCCTGCCTTAGTCTCCTCACAACTGGAATGATAGGCCTGTGCCAATTGGTTTCTACAGTGCAGAGATGGAACCCAGGACTTTGTGCACAAAGTGATCTCCAGACTTAGCTATAGCTGTGGCACACTCTGTTCCAATAGCGGTGCTGCACACCTTTAATCCCAGCTCTCAGGAGGAAGAGGAAGGCGGATCTCTGTGAGTTGGAGGCCAGCCTGGTCTACATAGTAAGTTCCAGGACAGCTGGAGCTACAGGGAGACACTGCCTCAAAAAAACAAAAACAAAAACTATATTATGTACTGGGTGAGGAGATGGCTCTGGGTTTAAGAGCACTTGTTTCTCTTTCAGAGGACCTGAGTTCAATTCCCAGCACCCATGCTGAGTGGCTCACAACTGCCTATAACCAAAAAAAAATAAAAAAAACCAAAAAAACAAAAAACTGCCTATAACCGAAGCTCCAGCTCCAGGGGATCACAGGCACGGCACGTGTAACCACACCACACACACACACAGTGAAAAATGAAAACTAAAATTGTTGATTGATTGAGACAGGGTCTCACTATAACCTTGCTGGGATTCTAAAGGCACAGGTCACCACATTGGTCCAGTTTCTATTGTTGTTCTTGTTTTGTTTTGTTTTGACTCAGGGTCTAGCTTTGCACCCCAGGCTATCGTAGAATTTGTCACCATCCTGTCTCAGCCTTCAGAGGGAGTGTCAAGGCTACTTTATTATCCCAGGGTCAACACCTCAGGGACATCCAGACTTCTAGTCTTTGTCTTGACTGCCCTATACAAACAGCTCAGTTTCAGCCTCCGGGCACAAACATTCCAGCTTTCTCACCTCAGCAGATCCTTTCCCTGAAGCTGGCTGGGAACCCCAGGCCCAGGAAGACCATTAGGAGGGGCCTGCGTCTTCAGCCAGACTGTATCTGAAACACAAATCCGGAGACCCATCTCAAATTCAGAAACAAAGGACACAACAGAGGAGGGCTTGTGGTAAGATGGCATCATGCACGCCTTTAATCCTAGCACTTGGGAGGCAGAGGCAGGCGGATCTCTGTGAGTTCAAGGCCAGCCAGGTCTACAGAGTGAGTTCCAGGACAGCTGGGGCTACAGGAAGACCCTGTCTCGAAAAGACCAAAAAAATTAAAAAAAAACAAAACAAACAAACAAAAAAAACTCAATGTGAGGATGTAGTTCCAGCTCTGGGACAGGAAGATCCTGGGGTTCAATGGAAAGCCAATCTAGATGAATCAATGAGAAACCCCATCTCAAAAAAACATGGTGGAGCTGGGCGTGGTAGAGCACATCTTTAATCCTAGCACTCGGGAGGCAGAGGCAGGTGGATCTCTGTGAGTTCAAGGCCAGCCTGGTCTACAGAGTGAGTTCCAGGACAGCTGGGACTACAGGGAGACCCTGTCTCGAAAAGACCAAAAAAAAAAAAAATGGTGGTGGGGGCTGGAGGGGTGACTCTGCAGTTCAGAGCACCAGCTACTCTTGCAGAGGACCCAGCTCCCACATCCGGCAGCTCACAACCAGCTGTAGGGATCCAGTGTCCATGGCCTGTAGGCATCTGCACTTAGGTATATGTAACCCCTAATTAAAAATCTGGGCATGTTGGTGCATGCCTTTAATCCCAGCACTCAGAGGCAGAGGCAGGTGGATCTCTATGAGTTCAAGGCCAGCCTGGTCTACAGAGGGAGTTCCAGGACAGCTGGGGGTACAAGGAGACCTTGTCTCAAAAAACACCAAAAAGAAAAAAAAAGTAAAGAAAGAAATGAAAAATAAATCTTGTTGTAGGTAGTGGCACAAGCCTTTAATCCCAGCACTTGGGGTGGAGGTAGGGAGGAGGTAGGTGGATCGTTGTGAGTTCAAGGCTAGCCTAGTCTACATAGTGAGTTCCAGGCCATCTGGGGTTACAGGGAGACCCTGTCTCAAAAGGCCAAAAAAAAAAAAAAAGGAAATAAAAATATTTTAAAAAAAAAAAAAAAAAGAAAAAAGAAAAATATTAGTAATAAAAATAACACGAAGGGGCTGGAGAGATGGCCTAGCGATTAAGAGCGCCAACCGCTCTTGCAGAGGACCCAGGTTCGATCCCCAGCACCCACATGGCGGCCGAGAACCATCTGAAACTCCAATTCCAGGAGAACTTCAGTTCCAGGGGAGTCGGACACCCTCTTCTGATCTCCGCGGCATTGCACGACACGGGTGCACAAACTTGCATGCAGACAGTACATTCATACACATACAGAAATAAATAAAATTGCCGGGTGTGGTGGCGCACGCCTTTAATCCTAGCACTTGGGAGGCAGAGGCAGGCGGATCTTTGTGAGTTCAAGGTCAGCCTGGTCTACAGAGTGAGTTCCAGGACAGCTGGGCCTACAGGGAGATCTTGTCTGGAAAAGACAAAATAAATAAATAAATAAATAAATAAATAAATAAATAAATAAATAAATAAAATTAATAAAAATAAAATAACACGAAGAGGGGCCGGAGAGATAGCCTAGTGGTTAAGAGCGCCAACTGCTCTTGCAGAGGACCCAGGTTCGATCCCCAGCACCCACATGGTGGCTGAGAACCATCTGTAACTCCAATTTCAGGAGAAATCCACTTCCAGGGGGATCCAAGACCCTCTTCTGACCTCCGTAGCATTGCACGATACGGGTGCACAAACCTACATGCAGACAGTACATTCATACACATACAAAAATAAATAAAATTTAAAAAAATTAAAAAAATAACAAAAAAGACCAATTGTCTGTGTGCCCCTGGCATCCAGCTCACAGGAGCCTGCACCAGCTCACAGGTGCATGCACTAACAAATCTCTGTGAGTCAGCCTTGGCCTCCTGGGGCCATCTTCAAACAGCCTCACCCTCCAGCTGCCAAAACTGAACCCCGAAGCGAGACATGGGTCTGTCATTTCCTGTGTTCCCCTTGGGTCTAGGTAACAGGGAAGCCTGAGAAGCAGAGATCATGGAGACACAGGGTCCCGGGGACAGCGGACTTGCAGAGGTGCATGAGAAGAAGGCAACAGGAAGACACAGCAGACAGGGAGGCCACAGCCCCATCAGGGTGTCCCTCGGGAGCTCCTGGGCCCCCCCACAGTGTGGGAGCTGGCCCAGTGAGGGGCCTTGAACCCACACCAGCCACACAATGGTCCTTTGATTCTCCGGGACAAGGCAAGAGCAGTCCAGCATGCGGGGGTCAGGCCGTGGCCAAGGTCGGCGCTGTCCGTCGGTGCTGTCCACCGGCGACCACATGCTCTCAGTGAGAGCACAGAGGCCCCAGCCCACCCCAACCCGGGAGCATAGGTGGGGATGCAGGGACCAGAGGCAGGTCAGCATCCTCCCTCCCACGCTGGAGCGGTAAACCAGCTCTCAGGCAGCTTCAACGGGTCCATGGATCTGCCTGCAGCTTTTAGGTGGTGTGACTCTGAAAAAAGGGTACGGTGTCATCTGAAGGGGTGTGGGATGCATGTAAGATGAGGGGCCAGGCTCAGGAAACCCACTGCCTGCCCCCCAAGGCCCTCGTGACAAGGCCCCAGTGGACAACTCAGTCCCGTGCGGGGGTCACCCTCATGAACCGAGGGAGTGCAGTCTCACGGCAGACCAGTGGTGTTACAGGCATTGGACTCTTCTTGACTAGAGGAGGAAACCCTCTTATTTTTGTTGGGACATTTTTCTTTTTTTTTTTTTTTCGGGTGGGGATATTTCTTTTTTTTTTTTTGGTCTTTTCGAGACAGGGTCTCCCTATAGCCCCAGCTGTACTGGAACTCACTCTGTAGACCAGGCCTTGAACTCACAAAGATCCGCCGGCCTCTGCCTCCCGAGTGCTAGGATTAAAGGTGTGCGCCACCACGCCCGGCGATCGGGTGGGGACATTTCTTATTTGGTGCGTGGGTATGCGGAGGTCAGAGCCTCTTCCAGCTTCAGGGGGATGACTCCAAGACAGCCTCCTGTGTGGCTCCGGGGAATGGAACTCAGATTGCCAGCCCGATGCCCCTTTACCTGCTGAGTGTCCCACTCTACAGTAAGCTGGGCTGTGCCACTGAGTGCAGGGTCTCACTGAACCTGGACTGAGTGGGACGAACCCCAGGAAGCTGGAGAGACAGGCCTCTCACTCACTCCCACGCTGGCTTCTGCGGTGCTGAGGACTTGAGCTGAGGTTTGCAGCAAGTACTCTTACCTGCTAAGCCCTGAGGTTTCGTTTTTCCTTTTTTGGATACAGTATAGTGTAGCCTAGGCTGAACACAAACTCACTATGTAGCTAAGGATGACCTCAAACTGTTGATACAAGCTGTGGTACAAGCACTCTACCCACTGTGGTACAAGCACTGTATCCACTGAAGTAAGCACTCTATCCCACTATGGTACAAGCACTCTACCCACTGAGCTACAAGCACTCTACCCATTGAGCTACAGCTTTAATTTTTTTACCATATTGGTTTGAATTTTTTATTGTCTTTTGTTTTTGTTTTCTGAGATGTCTGACCATGTAGATCAGGCTGGCCTCTGCTGGCATCAAAAGCCAATGTCACCACGCCTGGCTTTAATTTGAATTTTGAGACAGGGTCTTACTCTGCTTCCAGCCCAGAACTCTGGGACATCCTTCCTTCCTCCCTTCCGTCCTCCAATGACAGATCTGAGGCTCAGAACCACAGACCCTGCAGGCAGCCTGGGGACTGTCTGCAAAGGTTCCAGGTCTTATCAATGTGAGGGTCAGGCTGGGGGCCCAACCCCAACTTGGTGTCCAGCAGGGACCGGTAGGCACACACACCCCCATGGGCCTCCCACTGGAGCCCCAGAGATCTCCAAACAAAACTCAGGGTCCCCGGTGTGTCCTCCTGGTCACATGGATGTTTCCACCCTGGACACTGGGACCTGTCCTCCCAGGTCGCCTGGGCATGTCCACCTGGAGTTACCTGAACACGTCCCCTGGGGTCACCTCCCTAGAGCATGCCCCCAGGGTGGCAGCTGGCGACCCGACCCCACGGCGGACCACTCTTCCCAGACAATTGTCTGGTTCCAGATGGGACAGGGCCTGTCCCCGCTGGCCACCCCCGCGCAGGCCCTGCGCCTCGAGGACACGTCTGTCCCGCCCCGCCCCACCCGCTTTGCTCCGCCTGCCTGGCCTCTTATAGGCTGCGCCGCCCGCTGCTGGCGGAGAACCAGTCCTGCTCCGCACTCGCCATGCGTCCCGGGGCGCTGTGGCCGCTGCCTTGGGGAACCCTGGTCTGGGCGGTGGGCTTCGTGGGCACCGTGGTGGACTCGGGGGACCCCGCACCCGGTGAGTGGGGCTGGCCGGAAGGGGCGGGCAGGAGGGCCACCCACGTGGCCTGCGGAATGCGGCAGGGGGATGTCTCCCAGTAGACTTAGTCAGGGTTATGAGTGCAGGGGGCTCCCCGTCTCCAGCCTCCAAAGAGAACTGACATTTATTGAGTGCCTACTGTTTACCTGCTTCCTACTGAGTCCACAGAGCAGCCTAGTCTTTTGGGTACCTTTCCTATTCCCATTTTCAGGATGGGTAAACTGAGGCTCAGAGTCATGAACTTGTAAGAACATACCCTGTGCTGACAGGAAACTGTGGGTGGCTCCTCTGGCCCCAGGGTGGCATCACTGGGTGGCTGGACCAAAAATCCTTAGTGGAGGGTGTCCCCAGACAAAGAACCCATGTTAGAAATATACCTGCCACTGGCTGACTGGGCTCCAGCCTCAGTTTCACATTCTGTAAAGTGGGTGCTGAGGTTCCAGGGCCCAGTCTCTGGAAGGCATTCCACAGCCTTTCCTGAGCTGGGCAGAGTTCTAACATGGGGGACACAGGCTGTCCCCATTTAAGGGTGAAGGAAGCCAGGTCCCCTGTGTACCCAGCCCCCACCCTGCAGGACCCACTGGCATCCGAGGGGAGCCGAGCCCCCTCCCCTAAGCCCGCAGCCTGGTCCCCATCCCAGGGGAGAGTGAGCTCACCCTGAGGGAATGTTTCCCAGTTGGAGTGAGTAAGAGCGGGCCAGGCGAGGGGGGGCTGCAGGCCGGGGGCTCAGCTGCCCTGGGCACTGTCTAGACAGAGGGCAGAGGCGGGAAGCCACTGCAGGCCCACGGACCCTCGCATGCTGAGTGCCTGGCCTTTGACAGGGCTGGCTGGGCCAAGTGCCAGTTCCCAGGCCCGGGGGCTGGGTGGGAGCTGGTGGTACAGCACTGGGGTGCGGCTCAGGGAAGCTGAGCCAGGGCCATAACTGTGTGGCTTTCTGTGCCTTCTCCCTGGGCAGTGGGACAGGGTGTCCATGGTAGCTAGCTCTGAAATGGGGGGGGCATTAGACCTGGGGCTCTGGGGGTTGCTTAGGAGTTTGCTGCAGGAAGATCATACAGGTGGAGACTAGGGTCTGCAGTCACCCTCCTCCTCCTCTTCCATGTAGGTGGCGTGTGCTGGCTCCAGGGGCGCCAGGAGGCCACGTGCAGCCTGGTGCTGAAGACCAATGTGAGCAGGGAGCAGTGCTGTGAGTTGGGCCACATCAACAGAGCCTGGTCCAACTTCACGCACCCAGGGAACAAAATCAACCTGCTGGGCCTCCTGGGCCTTGTGCACTGCTCCCCATGCAAAGGTGAGGGCCCGAGGCAGCTCAGGATGAGACCCAGGGGTGACAGGATGCAGGAGAGAGGGGACAACTGAGGACCCCCGGCTTCGTCGCCCTAACCTGCACCCAACCGCGGCTGGTAGAGAACGCCTCAGACTTAAGTCCTGCCAGGGAGCCCAGGGAGCTGCCCCCCAGTACACACACCCAGGCTCTCAGCCCCAATTCTACCTGCTTAATACACTTGGGGTACCTGGGCTTAGTTCTAAGCAAAGCCATCCATCGCCCACTGAGAACATATGACAGTTCAGACACCCTGGGCCTCGGTGGGCAAGTTGATTGGAACCCCTTCCCCCCAGTGTGGTCAGGGCTGATCCTGGAAGGATGAAGAGAAAGTTTGGAGTGGGCATTAGATCTGGGGTACTGCCAGCTGGTTAGGAGTTTGCTGGGTGGAGCCCACATGGAGAGTCAGGCAGATCAGCCAGGAGGAGGTGGGATGACAGAGACCTCCAAGCCTGAGAGCTGAGCTGGCTCCTGAGTGGTGAGCAGCCTCGGTCCAGCCTGGCAGGGTGGTCCCCAACTCACTCCCCGGTGCCTCTCCAGATTCCATCCCTAGGGTCTAGAAGGAGGACATGATGAAAAGGTGCTGGGCCCATGAGGTGGCCCAGCACAATCCTCCCCAACCTCACTTGGCTCTGGGGACAGGAATTTGCCCCCCCCCAAGAAGCCAGCTAGAGTTTCCAGATGTGTATGTGGGCAGGCTAGGTGCACCCATGGGGGGAGACCTGCCCCTCTGTTCTCAGGAATGCTCCTTGACGCAGGAAGGAGGGTCTCCATGGCCTCTTTTAGAGATGGGGAAACTGAGGCCAGAGAGTTTCACAAGAAACAGAACTGTGAGAGGAAGGGGTGCTCATGCTGGGTTGCGACCTGTAGTGCCCAGACTAGAGTGTTTCTGGTCCCCTCTGCACTCAGCTGTGGCTGGGCCTCAGTTTCCCAGGCTGCCAAATGCTGGTTGAGGAACATTAACAGGTACAGGTAGTTGGGAAGTGGAGGCAAAGCATCAGGAGTTCAAGGACAGCCCTGGGTACATACTGAGCTCAAGGCCAGCCTGGGCTACATGGGAGCGGAACAAAATAAAAGGGGGGGGCGCAGTGGAGACCCCAAGCACAAGACTTCTTCCAGCTGGGACTCGGTTACCCCACCTGAGCCATGGGGTGTTGCAGAGCGAACCCCTTCCCCACGCCTCCTTGGGGGAGGTCAGAAGGGACCCCGGCCCAGAGCTGGACGGGCATGTGGGGACCCCACGCGTGTGTCCTGTGATCACAGATTCTTGTGATGGAGTGGAGTGCGGTCCCGGCAAGGCGTGCCGCATGGTGGGGGGTCGCCCGCGCTGCGAGTGCGCGCCGGACTGCACCGGACTGCCCACTGGGCTGCAGGTCTGCGGCTCCGACGGCGCCACCTACCGGGACGAGTGCGAACTGCGCTCCGCGCGATGCCGAGGACACCCGGACCTGCACATCATGTACCCCGGCCGCTGCCAGAGTAAGGGGTGGGGCCATGGGGCGGGGCCTTGGAGGGGCGGGGCCTGGCACGGGAGCCTTGCCTGAGATAGGACAGTGAAAGGTGGAATCAAGCGGCGGGGTCTCAGTGGGAGGAACGCAGTCTGATGTAGGACCGGAGCGGGCCTGAGGCAGGACACAGGGCGGGTCCACAGGGAGTGGACCTGGATGGGCGGGCCCGGTCTGAGGCCGGACGGAGGCGGGGGCACAGTACAGGGTCTGAGGAGGGCGGGGTCTTTGGGGCGGGGCCTAGTCTGAGGCAGGTCCGAGAGGGCTGGAGTCACAGGGCGGGGATACGCAGACCTGCGGTTCCTGGCAATGAGACAGATGCCAGTGACTTGGGACCCGGCGTCAGACCTCAGGGTCCTGAATCCGGGAAGGGGTCGCAGCAAGCCTGCGGGCCTGCTGCCCTTAGCAGTCCAGCGGATTTGGAGTGGCTGTGCTGCTACCCTGAGGGCCTGTGATGCATAGGGCCGAGGGGGGCTGTGGGTGGAGCCACGGCGAGCGCGGAATCTGAGGGGTGGGGCTTCGTGGAGCTGGGCGGGGTTCCCGCCCGGGACGGGGCTGCCAGGTGGAGCGCTCCTGGCGGTGCCTGGGCTCCCCGGCTGCCCTGACCCTCCATCTGTCCCGCCCAGAGTCCTGCGCCAGCGTGGTGTGCCCTCCTCCGCAGTCCTGTGTGGTGGACCAGACGGGCAGCGCGCACTGCGTGGTGTGTCGTGCCGCGCCCTGCCCGCCGCCCTCCAGCCCGGGCCAAGCGCTCTGCGGCAACAACAACGTCACGTACCTGTCCTCCTGCCACCTGCGCCAGGCCACGTGTTTCCTGGGCCGCTCCATCGGGGTGCGCCACCCTGGCACCTGTGCTGGTGAGACCCGGGCGTCCCACGTGCCCAGCAGGGTCCACACGCCCCTCGCCCTCTCTCCCCAGTCCCCACGTGACCTCCCCCTCCGCCATCCCTACAGGTGTCCCCGAGGTGTCACCAGAGGCCACATCCTCTGAGGAAGAGGAGAACTTCCTGTGAGCCGCAGCTCGTGTCCCGGTGTCGGAGACCGACCCCATTTTATTTATTATCACAGAAGAGAGTCTAATTTATGTCACTTGGACACTCCCCAACCTGGCCCCAGGACATCTTGGAAGATGTTATAACAGCCAGGGTGCGATGGCCCGGTATTGGGGAGCAGGCCCCTGCACCCCACAACCTGCTGGCCGGGGACAGCTCAGTGGAGACCCGCTGAGTTCATCCATCCACGGGCTTCGGGCGAGGTGAGGAGGAGGCTGCAGATGAGGCTGCGCACAGCGGGCCTGTGGATGTACGACTCCTCTGCCGGGCCTCAGGTGATGGGTGGTCATCGCCAGCTTAGAGCCGCACTGGATCCCTCCCTGCTCCATCCACTTAGGGTGGGACCTGGTGGGGACCTTGAGCCCTGGCTGACTCCCACCTCAGGGTGGCTTGTGGACTGCAGGCCCCCCTGTTCCCAGGGTACCCTGGAATCACCCTAGTGGCTGCTTCCTTGTTCATGACACAGTCTTTCTCAGCTAGTCTGCCTTGCCCACAAGCCCAGCTCCAGACTGCCCACTGGTGCCTTCCAGGAAACTAAAAGGCTGGGGGTCTAGTTCAGTGGTGGAGTGCTTGTAGCTCAGTGGGTAAACTCATCTAGCATGCACAACGCCCTGGGCTCATCCCCAGCACTATAAACCAGGTGCCCTGTCACACGCTTGTCACCCCAGCACTTAGGAAGTGGGGCCAGAAGGATCAGGAGTTCAAGGTCATCCTTGGCTACATCCTGAGTTCCAGGGTAGCCTGGGCCACCTGAGAGCCTTTTTTCTAACAAAAATTAATAAATAAATAAAAAGAAGGCAAAAGACCACATATAGGGACCAGCCAAGTGTTTTTCAGGAAGTCTTTCCCAGTATGTGCTGGCCCCAGCTGTGCCTTACTTGTAATGTCCAGAAAAGTGTCTTCAGCAGGGGGTCCTCGGAGACCCCCACATGGCAGCCTCCCCTGGGTTTCTGCCTGAGCAAAGAAATAAAGACTGATGAAAACTGCCTGTATATTCCTCCTCTCTCTGGGTTTAGGGACTAGAGTGGTGCAGGGGGCCCCAGAAACTTCCAGAGAGACACCGCACATGTCCATGGGACCCTGGGAAGGGATGGAGGTGGGTGAGAAAAAGAAAGTGGGCTTTGAGCACACCCAGAGGGACAGGGGACAAGATGGCTCTAAGACACAGCTGCTTGGTGCCTCAGGGGTGATAAGTTCAGACAAGGGGGCACCACAGTTTGATACGATGACAGGGCCAAGCATGGTGGCGCACACTTTTAATCCCAGTACTTGGGAGGCAGAGGCAGGTGGATCTTTGTGAGATCAAGGTCAGCATGGTCTACATAGTGAGTTCCAGGCCAGCTGAGGTACATGGAGACCCTGTCTCAAAAAGACGTCCCCCTCTCTAAAAGAAAGAATTCAAGGAGCAGGCTAGAGAGATGCTCACAGTTAAGACCTCTGGCTTCCCAGCACCCACCCACAGGGAGGCTAACAGCCATCTGTAACTCCAGTTACGTGCAGGCAAACACTCATACACATAAAATAACAAGTCAAGGGGCTGGAGAGATAGCCTACCGGTTAAGAGCGCCGAGTGCTCTTGCAGAAGACCCGGGTTCGATCCCCAGCACCCACATGGCGGATGAGAACCGTCTGTAACTCCAATTCCAGGAGAACTCCAGTTCCAGGGGAATCCGATGCTCTCTTCTGACCTCCGCGGCATTGCACGACATGGGTGCACAAACCTCCATGCAGACAATACATTCACACACATAAATAAATAAAATAAAAATTAAAAAATTCAAAAAAAATACTTAAAAAAAATAACAAGTCAAAACAATTTTTTGAATGATTAATAACTGAGTCCACCTTAGTGAAGGCCCAGTTTGGGATTCCAGGGAGAGGTGACCCCATTTTTGCTCCCCAGCCTGTATTCTATACAGGGGGACAGCAGGTGCAAAACCCAGGGGAGGACACTCAGGGTGGGGACTGTAGGGTGGGCACTGGAGCGGTTGTATAGGAGTCGTAAAAGAGTCTTGGCAGACCAGTGACTGTGCGTTGTGGGGTCCTGGAACTGACAGCACATCAGGCCTTCACCCGTGGATCTGCGCACTGCTTAGTTCAGATGTTCCTGCCTTCAATTTGGCAGTTCACTTTGGGGTGGAATTCTGCACTCTGCACCCCAAGTTCCCAGGGTTCTGGGCCCCAGTCCTTGAATATTCCAGATTGGAGTGGGTGGGATGAAGTTCAGGTGGCTGTCACTGGGCAGGTGGGGAGTGGCCCTGAATCACATCCCGGATCCACAAACAGAGACACTTGAGTGTTGACATATGGGGTCCTAGGATTGCCACCCCAGAAGCCAGAAAAGGAGAGGAGGCTGTGGGCCCGGCTCCCACAGACCAGGGGTCCCCCAGAATCTGCCTGAGGTGGATAGATGAGGACAGGTATTGGTCTTGAAGATGCTGTTCTCCCCTATAAGTCTGTGGTCCCTGTGCCCAGCCTGTGTCACTTTGCAGCACCCCAAACCCCTGTCCACCTCATGTCTCAAGTCTCCTTTTGGACAGTGATCCCTCGATACATCTTAAAATTCCTAACTTGGGATCTGGAGAGATGCTCACTGATTAAGAGCACTGGCTGCTCTTGCAGGGGACCTGGGTTTGGTTCCCCAGCACCCATGTGGGCTCACAACTGTGTAACTCCAGTTCCAGGGGATTCGATGCCCTCTTGTGGCCTCTATAGGCATTGCACACATGGCTCCCAGGCAGAACACTAGTATGCATAAGATAAAAGTTAAAAGAAAATTCCTAATCCTAGCACTTGGGAGGCAGAGGCAGGCGGATCTTTGTGAGTTCAAGGCCAGCCTGGTCTACAGAGTGAGTTCCAGGACAACTGGGGCTACAGGGAGACCCTGTCTCAAAAAGACCCCCCCCAAAAAAGAAAACTCCAACTTGGTGTGCAGATTTTAGGGGGGTGTTGCATGAGCAGTCTTATTTTTGGTCCTGGGGCATGGCTGTGCAAGCCTGGGGCATTTTGTGCACTGGGACTGTGGATCTCCACCACTCTGATCTTTCTGGGTCTTAATTACTCCATCTGCTCAAACATTAGTGAGGCTCAGATCCTGAGGTACCCCTGTTTGATTCTGATCCCCTCTGCGGCATTTCCCCAGGGTTGGTGTGAAGTCTTTCCAAGCAGGTGGTCCCCACTATGGGTATGAAGCATGGCTGGGTTTAGCTGGCCCTGCCGGGAGCTGTTGCAGACAGCTAGGTCCAGGACACACACCTCGGCCTCCATCAGCCCTGGGGGAGGGTCCTCCAAATCAGACACAAAGCCCCAGCCGGCTGTGGGGCACCGAGTCCCAGCCTAGGGTGGCCTGGCACGTCTCCATGGCAGCCATGGAAGACTCACAGCAGGGCCCAGGACTGCAGAGTCACTCGGCAGCAAGGGGAAGGCTGAAGTGATGCCCATTGTGCCACGCAGCCCCCTCTGGCCTCACCATCCCCCTGGAACTCTTGGGTACAGTCTGTGTCGAGAATCACTTGTAGATATGATCTACTCTGATGCAGGCTTTGCTCCCTTTTCCCCCTGCCCACCAGGCAGCTCCACTGTGGACCAGTACCCTGACCCGGCAACCCCAGCCCTCAGCCACTGGATGGCCCTCTTGATTCTTAGCCTTCATGACTCCCACCGTGCTTGGGGTGAAGGCTCGAAGTTCTCCGGGTGCCCCCCCAGACTCTCCAGTGCACACAGAAGCTCCCGGGGCCCCATGCACCAGTTCCCTAAGCTGTGACCTCTGATAGCTGTGGAGTGGCCACCTGGACCTGTGTGGTTCCCCATCGCTCCCTGGAGAGTGTGGAAAAAAAGACCTTGGACCAGGCCTGAGACTTACATGCCTGGCTGCAGCTCAGACTCAGTTTCCCCACTTCCCCAGCCTCAGTCTATCCATTTTCCTCCTGTGCAAGAGGCCACGTGGCCTTCAGGGGAACTCTGGGCCTTTAAGGTGTCACCCCTAGGTTCTGGCTGTCACTGTGGGTGTGGGACATCTAAGAACCACAGGACACCAGTGCGCTCCACACTTGAGGAGCAGGACCCAGAGGATTCTGGGGCTCTGGACAAAGCTGGGAGCCATGCAGGGCTCTGGGTAGAGATGGACAAGACAAGGTTCAGGGGTTCCAGGTCCCTCCAGGCATTTTTCAAACAGAATTGAGAGGCCTAGGGCATGACAAGGGCCTGTGCTCAACCCTAACACCCAAGAAAAAAATAAATGAGCTCAGAACTCAGCCCAGCTCACCCTCAGGAGGCAAAGGTCACTGGCCTGTGTGCCAGGCTCATAACTGGGGTGCAGGACGATAGCTGCAATGCCAAACACCTGCTGTGTGCTCTGGGACTTGCAGTACATGGACCCCTAGCACCGCAATCCCAGTGGAGATATCCCTGAGGAGAGAAGAGTGTGGGGTCACCAGGGCGTTCATGCAGACTCACCCCCACTCTGCCTCATTGGGTCTCCAGTTCCTAGAATCAGAATAGTTGTACAAATACTTTGACCCAGATGTTGCGGCACGCGCCTTTAAACTTGGCACTCAGGAGGCAGAGGCAGGCAAATCTCTATGAGTTCCAGGCCAGCCTGGTCTACATAGTGAGTTCCAGGCAAGCTGGGGCTACAGGAAGACCTTGCCTCAAAAAGACCAAAACCAAACCGAAACAAAACAAGAAAACTCTAATTAATACAGTACAATTATGCTGTAATTCTCATTTCAAGATAGTATGTCATTATTTTGCCATGTGAGGATGAAACAGAGGCTCAAGTACACTAGGTAGGGGTTCCTCCCTGAGCCACGCCCCCAGCCCCTCACTGGGGATTCTAGCCTGTCACTCTACCTGAGCCACACCCCCAGCCCCTCACTGGGGTTCTAGGCTGTCACTCTACCCTGAGCCACGTCCCCAGCCCCTCATTGGGGTTCTAGGCTGTCACTGTACCCTGAGCCACGCCCCCAGCCCCTCACTGGGGATTCTTGGCTGTTACTCTACCCTGAGCCACGCCCCCAACCCCTCACTGGGGATTCTAGGCTGTCACTCCACCCTGAGCCACACCCCCAGCCCCTCACTGGGGTTCTAGGCTGTCACTCTACCTGAGCCACACCCCCAGCCCCCCACTGGGGATTCTAGGCTGTCACTCTACCTGAGACACGCCCCCAGCCCCTCACTGGGGTTCTAGGCTGTCACTCTACCTGATCCATGGCCCCAGCCCCTCACTGGGGATCCTAGGCTGTCACTCTACCTGAGCCACGCCCCCAGCCCCTCACTGGGGATCCTAGGCTGTCACTCTACCTGAGCCACGCCCCCAGCCCCTCACTGGGGATTCTGGACTGTCACTCTACCTGAGCCACGCCCCCAGCCCTCACTGGGGACTCTAGGCTGTCACTCTACCCAAAGCCACGCCCCAGCCCCTCCTTTGGGGATTCTAGGCAGGGTCTCTCCCCCTGAGCCGCAACCCATAACTATTTTCCTTTTTTTGGTCAGGGTCCCCATCTGCAGCCTGAGATGGCCTTGAAATCTCCATTGTCTTAATCCAAACTTCTTGGCTGGGATTGCAACCTCTGGTACCATATGTAGCATATTAGTTACAATCCGCACATGAATGTTCAAATGCAGTCACAGTGATCATTCTACTTGATTGTTATCTGCAGTAGTACTGGGTGAGGATGGCTTGTTTCTGCCACCACAAATTGCCTCCCTGCTTGTCTGGAGTTTGACCCTCAGTGGCTGGCATGTCTCACCTGTCAGTGAAGCAGCGGGCAGCAGACACCACCCAGTGGGTGGGAAGCAGGAAGCCTGCAGAGTGGTGCTGACCCTCGAAGTTCACAGAGACCATGTAGGGTTGGGAGTGTAGCTTCACCTCCTGGCCGCCAACAATCTGGGACCCACAGCAACCTGGGATAGGCAGCTGTGTGAGGTACCAGGGCTGGGGAAGGGCCATGAGACAGCTCTGAACAGAACAAGAGTGCACAGTGGGCAGAGGAGGAAGAAAGATAAATAGAGATGGAGAGGGCTACGTAGGTAGAGTGCTTGCTGCTCAGTGAGCAAAGTGCTTGTAGCTGAGTTGATAGAGTGCTCAGTGAGGCCCTGGGTTCGTCCTGAGCACCACGTATGGTGCCCACCTGTCATCCCAGTGCTCAGCAGAAAGATCAAGAATTCAGGGTCATCCTTGACTACACAGTGAGCTTGAGGCCAGCCTAGGCTATGTAGAACCGTGTGTGTGTGTGTGTGTGTGTGTGTGTGTGTGTGTGTGTGAGAAAGAGAGAGAGACAGACACAAAGAGAGACAGAGACAGAGAAAGGAGAAATAGAGGAATCCTCAGACCCATGATAGGGCTCAGTGGGAGACAGGAGCCTGCTGCCAAGCCTGATGAGCCAGGTTCAAGCCCTGGACCTGCATGGAGGAAGGAGAGAAGCAAACACCACGAGGTGAGCTCTAACCTCCATACATACACCCCTTCAAATCATTCAACCAATCAATCGATTGACCAATCAATCAATTAGTCCAATGTAATTTTTTAAAATTAAGAATGGGGGCTAGGCATGGTGGCACACACCTTTAATCCTGGCACTCAGGAAGCAAAGGCAGGCAGATCTCTATGAAGTGGAGGCCAGCCTGGTCTGCATAGTGAGTTCCACGCTAGCTGTGGCTACAGGGAGACCCTATCTTAAAACAAAAACAAAAAAAGCAATAAAGAAACAAACCCTGAAGTGGCTCAGACCAGACACAGCTGGGCCCCCTAGCACCCCAACCTGCAGCCTCAACACCCATCCCTGGGTCAGCAGTTAGCCTAGGTGTAGGTGAAAGTTTGGGGGCCCAGACGTATCACCTGGGGTCAGTACCAAGGTAGGGGCCTGGTCACATTTGGGGGTCTCAGCAGGGAGCCTCATGAGCAGGGTCAAGGCGGTGGCTGCGGTTAGCAGCAGACGCCCCAGGCTCGCTGCCTAGGGCTGTGTCTGTGGGTCAACGGCAGGAACCAGGCTGTGGCTGGTGGTGGGGAGCTGGACAGGCATTTCTGGGAAAGGGCTGGGGACTGAACTGGCCCTGGTTCCTGCTGGTGATAGTCACAACACGACTGCCTAAGAAGCTGTTTTCCAAGCCCAGGGGTTCACCCACACCTCCCTGTCTCTGTTGATGTGGCGTTTTCCCAGCCAGACCTGCCACTGTCCTTAGCCCATCTCAGGGGACACGGTCACTATGAGAATGCCAAGCCCACCTCCTTCTCTGTCACTAGTCGTGGGATAGCAACCCTCAGCCTTAGTTTCCCGCAGGACTATGAGGACTGTAAGGAAGGGGTGTCCTTTGGAAAGTGCTGGGTGTGTGATTATTATTATTATTATTATTATTATTATTATTATTGTCTTTTTCGAGACAGGGTCTCCCTGTAGCCCCAGCTGTCCTGGAATTCACTCTGTAGACCAGGCTGGCCTTGAACTCACAAAGATCTGCTTGTCTCTGCCTCCCGAGTGCTAGGATTAAAGGCGTGTGCCACCATGCCCGGCTGTGATTATTGAGCACCTACTGTGTACCAGACCCTGTTGGAAGAACTGGATCTCTGTGAGTTTGAGGCCAGCCTGGTCTACATAATAAGTTCTGGGTCAGCCATGGCTACATAGTGAGACCCTGTCTCAAAAAAAGAAAGCGGGACCTGGGGAGGTGGCCCAGTGGTTAGGAGCACTGGCTGCTCTTGCAGAGGACCCGGGTTCTGTTCCCAGCACCAACATGGTGGCCGGCAACCATCTGTAGCTCCAGTTCCAGGAGATCCAACACCAGTTTCTTCCCTCTGCAGGCACTGCACACATGTGGTGCACTTACATACATGTGGACAAAACACTCATACACATTAAATGAGTATACCTTTTTAAAAGGTACAAACAAGGACAGGACAGTGAGATGGACCGTGAGAAGTCTGGACCCTCCCAGAGATCCTGCCTCTCCAGACTAGCCCTGAGTGCCAGCAACCCTGTGCCCTGGCCGCCTTGCACTGGGGCGCATCCTGGGTGCTGCGTGGCTGCTGGGACTTGGGCAGAATGTCTGGTGAGGTTGCCAGGAAGCCTCTGAGGTTTCCATTGTGGGAGGCACAGAGACAGGGCTGTGCAGTTGGATCCACCCGGGCCTGCAGCCCACCCACCTGGGCCTGCAGCCCACCCGCCTGGCAGCATGCGGCTGCTGGCATTTCCTTCAGCCATCCATCCTAACCACAGTTGGAGATTAACCAGTCAACCCTCAATGGGCAGCTTCGAGTACCCTTGATTTGGGAGGATGGTAGGACCATGCCCACTGGGACTGTTGAATGATTGGCTGTTAAACTGGGGGATGCTAGGGTACACACCTTCAAGTGGTGGGGGCAGAAACAAGGAAAACTCCCCTCAAGGACAAAAAAAAATGGCCTGTCAGGGAAACTATCAGTGTGGGACTCTGTATAGTGTCTATCCTTTTGTGATGGAATGTGAATGGGCCCAGAGAGGTTGAGCTCCGTGGTGAGGTCACACAGCACAGGCAATATCACAGGCTAAGGACTCTTGCCCTGCCACAGCACCTGCATTTCCTTCCTCTTCAGTAAATAGCTGTGAAATAAGCAAGCATCCTCATTTTGGTTCACCCCAGCTACCAAGTTCCCAGCAGCCCCAGACCCATGAGCAGTCTTGGGAAATCCAGGGAACTCTTTTTTTTTTTTTGTCTTTTTGAGACAGGGTCTCCCTGTAGCCCCAGCTATCCTGGAACTCGCTCTGTAGACCAGGCTGGCCTTTAACTCACAAAGATCTGCCTACCTCTGCCTCCAGAGTGCTGAGATTAAAGGTGTGCGCCACCACACCCAGCTGGGAAATCTTAAGCTTTGTTCTGGGGACCCTGGAGTCCTGTGGGATTTAGGGGTGCGGAGGAAAACACCAGAAGCACCCAACTCTCCTGTATTTTGGCTTCTTTGAAACAGGGTCTCAGTCTGGCTTGGTAACACCTGTCTTTAATCCCAGCCCTAGGGAGGGAGGCGTAGGCGGGCAGATCTCTGTGAGTTCAAGACCAGCTTGGTGTACATAGTGAGTTCCAAGCCAGCTGAGGCTATAAGGAGACTCTGCCTCAAAA